>JAENPR010001683.1:0-123805 GCA_018135685.1 Themeda triandra | reverse complement strand
GACACATCGACAACGACCCACGAACAAGATAAACCCTATTCACTAGGGTAGCAACACAGTAGTAGTAGCAGAACATGATAACTTGGCCACTGGGGCCCCACCGCTCGTTCCTCCAGATCCCGTCGGACGGAGTTACCAGCCACCTCCACCACGGCTGCCTCCACCATACCCACCACCTCCATACCCACCGCCGCCACGGCCGCCATAGCCACCTCCTCCTCCGTAACCACCGCCGCCGCCGTAGCCGCCACCGCCCTCACGGCGCCCGTAGCCGCCGCCACCGCCGCGGGACTGCGCCTCGTTGACGGTGATGTTGCGGCCGTCGAGCTCCTTGCCGTTCATGCCCTCGATGGCGCTCCGCATCGCCTCCTCCGTCGAGAAGGTGACGAAGCCGAAGCCGCGCGACCTCTGCGTCTCCCGGTCCAGGATGATCTGCAAGGGCAAGGGAGAGATCCGGATCAGTCATGGAAACCTTCAGATCTGAGCGGGACATGGACGGATCTGGGAGGACGGGAAGGAACGGAACGCACCTTGGACTCGAGGACCTCGCCGAAGTTGCTGAAGGCGGAGTGGAGGGAGTTGTCGTCGGTGGCCCAGGCGAGGCCGCCGACGAAGCAGCGTACTAACGTCCGACGCCGCCATCTCACCCACGAACCCTAAGAACCTCGAACCGGAACCGGAACCCGAACCCGAACCTGAACCGAACCGGAGGGGGAGGAGAAGCCTAACCAACGGAGAAAGCACGAGAGGACTCGCCCTCCCCGGTGCGCCTTTATAGCCGGGGACGCAGCCCCCTCGGCCGTCCTGGATCGCATCCGACGGCGCGCGTGACGTCCGTCGACGCCCCGAGGGAATATTCGCGGGATCGATCGGGTCGACGCCTGGGGACCCGGAGCAGCGTGGGGTGGGCTGCAGGTGGGGCCCAGCGGGACTGACCTGATCTGCCCGTTGCCGGCCGGCCTGTGCAGGTCGCTGAAAATATCTCACGGGGGAATGACTACTCTGCCCTCGGGTGGGTGCACGCGGGTCGAGTGCCCTTGCCCGGCTGCGACGGCGAGCGGTCGGGTGGGGGTGGATGTGGACGGACGTGGCTGACGATGGATGTGGACGGGTGGGGCCACGATGATGGTGACAGCAACGGCACGGAACGGCAGGAGTGGTGAAATGACGTCATCGGCTTCGCATTTCCATGATGAATGAGTTGAGAGAACGGAACGGGTTATCGTGATGGTGATGGTGATGGCAGCAGCTGACCAGCCAACAGCCTCTGCAAAAGCCAAAATGGGAGGAGAAAAGGTTCTTATTTTTCTTTAAAAGAAAAGGAACAAAGGGATAGAAAAGCCTTCGTTGTTGATACCCGAACCGCAGCAGATAAGATCGTGCAGAGCACTAGATGGAGACGGAGATAGGAAATTTCACGCCACTTTGATTGACAAAGGTCAATGCTCAAGGTCGTTGATGTATTAATTTTCTTTATTATCATTAAAAAAATATTGCCTACGGTATTCAAACGATGGTTAAAAATCGAAGTACGATTTTTCTTTTGGCTGATGACGTGCCGATAAGTCAGAAGGACAAAAACAAAAATAGCACAAAAATAAGGTCCCACCGAGATTTGAACTCGGGTTACTAGATTCAGAGTCTAATGTCCTAACCGCTAGACCATGGGACCGTTTCTGATTGCTGAGAACAAGTAAATATTTATACTAAACAACCAGGCCATGTTTAGATGGTGTGAAAACTTGGGAAATTTTTCACTCACCACATCAAATTTTAGCACGCATGCATGAAGCACTAAATATAGATAAAATAAATAACTAATATTATAGTTCATCTCTAATTGACGAGATGAATCTTTTGAGTTTAGTTAGACTATGATTAGACAATAATTTTCAAATACAAGCGAAAGTGCTACAGTGCTTTCAAGTCAAATTTTTAGCCATCTAAACAAGGCCAGTCAGTCTGCTTTTACATCGATCACATGCTGACACAATACCTACTTTGAAATCTCGCTGTTACTTTGACCTACGGAGTGCACAACAAGCATCACATCATCATCGAGTGAAAAATGAACTTACACTCCAGTATAATCTGACACGTGTGAATTGAGACGTTGTTTTATACTCCACACTTTAACTGTTACAGAGGTGGAGCGTTAAGGCGAAGACGAAGGACCGGGAGGCCATTAACAAGATGAGAATGATGGTGATCGACTGGCTCCAAGAATTTTAAACCTTCTGTATTAAATTTGTCAGATGTAATGGAGGTTTAAGCCTTTGGCTTGCTTTTCTTTCGTGTCGTTGTAATTTGTAAACCCCACAAACACTGTGACTCGGTTCTATTGGTTTCTATAAAAGCAGAGTTATCCTCTTTTTTCTAAATAAAAAAATTGATACGCCGAGTGTATCCATACAAGGCCGTAGCTAGATTTGTTCGGTTACGCTCAAATCTCCCTCAATCCGGCCACATGTGTTAGAATCTACCTAATAAGCCATAGCTATCTGACCGCTTCCGATGGTTTCTTCTTTCTTAGTTCTGTAGCATCAGTCGGCGCCCACGACCTGTTCGACAGAATGCATCGGGGAAAAATAGCACGAGAACGTCAGAGCCTCCCGCGGATACCAACGGATGCATCATAGAAGCAATGCCAGACGACATCCATGAGCACATCCTCGACTTCCTACCGGCTCCGGAGTCCGTGCGGACATGCGTGCTTGCTGAAATCTATTGTGAAGTTGGTTGATTCACGTTCCAGCTGTAATTTGGTTGACTGACTTTTATGCATAGGAAAATAACTAAAAACTTCCTGTAACATAGCTGCAAAAAAGCCATGTAAAAACGAAGATTTGAAAGTCCAAATTGATACATGAACCATCTGTTTAGCTTTTTAGCTTATATTTTTAGAATATTTTATTTTAAAAAAATGCATACATTTTCCCTCTTGATGTTCTTCTTTTGTGTTTTGTTTTGGGTTTTGTAGATTATAGACCTATACTTGGCTTCGTATGTGGCAAAAGATCCCATTAGTGCGACTTTAGATCTTGTGGAGACAATATTGAGAGAATAGTTGGAGAAAATATGTTTGGATAAGACTTCGGAGATAAAGAGTGAATTAAATTCTACAGTATTGGTAGGTATCTGTTTTTTAATTGGTCAGTTTTTTTTTTTTTACTAATTCATATATAACACTTACATAGATTAATGAATAGCTTTATGACGGACTGAAGATTAAAGTGTTGTAGATTTGATACCTGTAAGTGTTCTAATTTTTTGCGCTTTTTAATCTGTGTTAATTATGTAATTGCATGATTGTATCTATTATCTTCATCATAACATATTTATCTTTAAAAAACAGAGACCATACTACAAGTTGAATCAACACCTGACATATTAGATTCTATCAAGAAAATGAAGAATTGTTGGAGTTATTTCATAAGGAAATAGTTGAGTTTAGGACTCAGATTTTAGAGGGGAGGGAAAACTACGAGCCAAATCCAGAAATCAAAATTTTTTTTGCCATTTTTGTGGATTTGGAGAAGAAAAGGCCTCGTTGGGCAACCATATGTCCATTACTGAGGCTCTTTTCGCTGCCCTAGTATTGTCTGTAGTGGCTGCTTTGTTCCGTATGCCACTACTACCCCCAATAAATGCTAGAGATTCAGACGGGGTAGTACGGAGTATATATATAGTGCAAAGTATGTTCTTTCGGGTGGATGGGTTGGGGAGTCACTAGAGGAGAGTACAAAAGTGAGAACGCGGACGAGATGAACAAGAAAAAGGAGAGAAGAAGAAGAGCTACAACGAAAGAAGGAGCAACTGGTCGAGGAGATGGTGAGGCAGAAGCTTGAGAACTTGACCTTTGCTTTGGTTCATATTATATAAGACTCAACTCTGGAGGGCAGAAAAAGGTAACTCCTAGCCTATTGATAATAACATGTGAACGCTTTTTTGTTTGCTATACTGCTTTGTAACATCATGTTACTATTTTTCATTTGCAGAAGCAAAGAGAGGCGAAAGCGCTTGAACCCTAGTGAAATTTGGAACCTTAAAGAGCCCACAGAGACGAGTCACCAGGTGAAGAAGTGTTAAGTTATTTTTGTCGTTCCTCTATGTGAGTGATACTACTGCTTTGGTCAGTGCATTCAAATAAGCGTTAGTCAGTACCTATCTCAGAACTTGTGTCAGTTTGAGAATATCTATGTACAACCAAATGATATTCACCTTATTTATGGTATTAACTTCTATAATTAGTCAATACATATGTCAGAATTTGTGGCTTCAGTTTGAGAATATCTATGTGCAACCAGATGATATTCACTTTATTTATGGTATTTCGACGGGCCAAAATGGTCCAATAATGGACCGTCCACGGGGGATGCTACCCACCGCGTCACAAACCTGGGTCGTTTCAGACTGCTCCTCGGATTTTTCGCAGAATTATCTGGCTATGCATTAAGTGGTAGGTGATTGCCGACAACGAGGCACCTGTGGTGATTTTCGCGAACTTCAAGATCTGTCGGCTTAGTCCTTCTGGAGATGCTCATAGTCAAGGGGCAGGGTTTGCGTACGCAGATTCACAGCAGGAGGCGCGCGCGTCAAGGGGAAATCTAAGTTGTACCGCGTAATCTAAAAAGAAAACCTTATTTAACCTTATTTATGGTATTTTAGGAGGAATCTTGTCCACAAGATCTTATGCCTCAACGGGTAGCTTCACTACACGATTTCCAAAACGCACATCACATAGAGCGAGATGAAATGATGAATGAAATAGACCTTCACAATGGTGTGTTTCATTTCACCGATTCCAACGCAAATATAGCATTTAATCATAGCCAGGCGCGAAGCCACGACCGGTGGAGGTATGACGGGAGCTTGTGGATGAAACGATTTGGCCTCAATGGCAATTTCATGCGCTCATGCGGTTAATGAGAGCTAGGAAATATTACTGGTCGTTTCACCACAGAAACTCTTTTCTTCTCTCTCCTCCCCATTTCTACGCAAATATTCTCTTTTCACGAGCGCTGTTTAATTCTATTAAATGCGCATGCACATTATCTGCGAAATGCCCATTAAGACTAGCCTTAGTCGATCGAGCTTTAGAACCATGTGCCCTTTGTGCACGTTTCTATTGAGAATCACCTAAATATCACTTCCAGTACGCTTTCTTTTCTGAAACTTAACATTTTACTAAAACTGTTATAAAAAACATTTTACTAAAACAAGAGCAACTAATTACAATGATCAATTTGATTCTGTGATTGTCAGTTAGTATCTCTTTGTGAAGGTATCTTTCTTTATTTTAGTCATTGAGCTGATTAATGCTTTCGACAAGATTTCTAGGCTTTATATATTTCTGAAGATATCCTTCTGGCATTCTGCTGCAATCTGTGGTACCTCGAGTTCCAGAATATGATTTACGTTGCTGATCCCTTGTTTTTATTCCCCCCACAATTGGCTCTTTGTTTAGCGAAACACAGATTAGGTATTCAGCTACATTTTATGACTTTTTGGTATAAAAACAACTGGCCAGTTTGTATTTTTGATCAATTTTAGAAATTAGATTGTTGTTCATTGTAAACTGTCATTGATGAGGATAGCTGTGCGATCATGGGCGTTGACGATAGTTGATGTCAGGTCTTCAAACAACAACCCGACCTTTCTACTACAACATCCCCACCCTTGTACAGTGAGCACGGACCTGCAAATCCCACATGGGGGTGTGGCAGCGGCCGCCGCTAGTCTAGTCCCCCAGTCCTCTCGGTTTTGCTTTGCAACCATGCCTTCGCCCTCGCTTCGGGGAGAGGGAAGGGGAAGCCGCCTAGTACCTTGTTTTTTTCTTTTTCTTTTCTAGTAACATTGCCGTCCTGGACCAAATGTGCATCCTAGGGCAGCTCGCTGGGCCTCAAGTACCAACTATAGGCTGATGCGAGGGGCCTCAAGGCCCAGGCCACAGTATAATATAATAGGATTTAGGATTTTGTTATTTTTATTTAATTGTCTCTAAATCAATATTTTTACGAATAATTCAGCGTGAAAAGTATAGCAAATGTGAGTTTGGCCTCAGATTTGTCGTGCTAACCTGGCTCCATGGGCCAGTGCTTGTGGAGCTAAAGCATTATTTCGCCGCCAGAAAGTTCATAATTTAAGTAATTTTTCCAAACGGGTTATTCTCAAATTATTAATTTAAAAATGTTTAAAATAAATAAAATCTGTGTACTATTGGTTGCTTACCAGCGCTCTTCTTGAAACCTAAGTGGAGACCTCAAACAATAATAATTATGTAAAAATACATTACTGGGTTCTGCTTGTTTGTACAGATGATTATCATGACAATTGTCCACACCATAGAATGATGGAAAAACTATGGCTTGCACTGTATTTCGAATACAAATAATATAATTCTTCCAACGAGACAACGGCAGCAGTTTAGCTTGTCATCAAGTTGAGAGCCCTTCAACAAAAAGTATTTCTCAAAATTTCCTTATCACCGATCCGTGTTTCATTATCAAAACAACACATCTGCCGCGAGGCTGAATGGACCTCCAATCGTCCATGAATGAATTCTTACTAAATAGAACACCAACAAGCCCCATCCATGTCTACAGGTTTGATGAAGCTACAACTAGGATTTGATCCATTGTGCTAGATTAAATATCCAGAGTCCTCTTCTGTAGAACCCTTGGCTATCTCATTTCCTAGAACTAAAAATCCCAAAGCTTTTAGGGCGGGTCAGTATTACTAGGCTTGCCAGTAACATCAGACTTCCTCTGCTCAGGTGATCCAGATTTCTGAGTACTACTGAAGATCCCGAAACTCTTGCTTGTTCGATTAGGATCACCACCACCTGCTGGTGCTGGTGGCCTTGGTTGTTATTCTGTGGAGAAGGACCTCTGCTTTCGTTCCTTGGATCTTGTGGCAATCCACCTTGCTGAACCCTCGGTAATGGTCGGTTCTGCTGCTGTTCCTGAGGTCTCTGGTTCTCATAACGGCCTCTGTTTTCATTCCTTCTATCATCTTGAGGGGTCTTCCTTGGTTGAAACCTCGGTTGTTGTCTCCTCTATTGGCTGCCTCCGAGCAGCATATCTGTTGGTTTCAACAGGACCCTGGTCTTGCGCGTTACTCTCTTGATTTTCCATGCCAGGCTGCCCATCCTGTAGCCATGTCCACGTTCAGATGCCTGTGGTCCCCACATGTCAGGATTAATTCTGTTTCCACCAGCCCCTGGGTTGGATTTTGACAAATTGAAATCCCTCTTAAATTCTCTATTCTGCCCTCTTTTGGGCAGCAGAGTCTCCGTTGAGATGGGTGGCTGTTTTCTTAACATCACCTGAGATGGTACGATCATCAGGTTTCCCTAAATCATCTCCAATTGTCTTGTCTTCGCTATTGCTACCATCAACAGGTGTCTCGGAGACAGCACTGCGGGTACCTTTTCCTGATTCTTCCATGGCCTTGCTAGCTTTCTTCCCACCTTTTTTGATGCAAACTTCACATGCCTGACAATAACATATGCATGCTTCGAGTCCAAGTGCGGCCCACTTTCTGACAATGCACACATCTTGTATCTGTTCAATTGATGGGAATTACTGAAAGAAGTCAGCTGACAGCAGCCTTGAACATGTTACCAGGATCTTAACTAATCTCAAAAATGGAATCGATGGCATTTGGTTAATGGGAAACAGGGAGACAATAAGGGTAGAGTACTCACAAGTCCTAACAACCGAGATAGTGGTGTTCCCAAATCTTCTCCTTCATTACCTGAGGGCATGGCCATGCACTGTCAAACAGGAAGGACATTTTGATTTTCAGAGGTCAATTTGAACATTTAGCTGAAATGCATATGATTACAAATAAAAATTGTAGACATTGAACAAGACAGCTGACAATTTAGTTGGCTAATCCAAAGCACCCAGTCCAACTGGGAAACGAATATAGACATGGCCATTCAGAGGCCATTAGAAAATGTCGCCCACATCAAGTATATAAGGTCACCATTGTCAAAAAAAAAAAAAAAAAAGTATATAAGGTCACCAATTGTACTCCACTGAGTAAGAAAGAGTCAGTGTAGCCCTAATCCTACTCTAATCATAATTAATGGATTCTGCGTTACATCAGGAATAACAGATCCTACTCTTACCCACATGAAAAGGATTACAAAAATAAGAGAAAGAACTCAAGCTATACAGAAAAAAGAACAGCCATAAAAACTGAGGCTGAACCAAGCAAGACATAACAGATCCAGGCTATACTTGATGACAGATCCACATAATTCCCCTCTTTATTAATTATTATCATTGTATACTATTTAGTTTCCTTGTTCTTACATGAATAAATTTGTTTGGGCTTGTCCAGCAAACATCATGAAACAATTGTTAACAACCAAAACCAGTATTTTCCATTGGTGTTGTTGTATGTGAGGTCTATTGCTCTGGAATCAAAAGCCAATTATATGAATCACAGTGAGAAAGAAAAAGAATAGACAATGGCATAAATAACTAAAACAGAGCACAAAGATTTCCCTTTAGTTTCCCAGGATATAAGGTCCATTGCTCTGGTGTAAGAAGTTAATTATTTGAATCCAAGGGGAAAGGAAAAAAGAGGTCATAAAGATGTTACAATTGATAAGAAAGAACCCAAATGTTTTACTTTGATATAAGATGTATTTATCTGGTACTAAAAAAACAAAATTCATTGGGTTGTCAATGGGTATTTGCAGAATTGAAAAGGAAGACAAGCTCACCTTCACCCTGTATCCTCGCTCCATTAATCTGGTAATCCCATCTGCTTTCACCATCAAATCTTTTAGTTCCTGCAGGCAAAAGCTAATGTTTTGTCAATAAAGATTCATGCCACAAGGTCTTCATAATGATCACAATGCATATAACTGGTGAAGTTTTCAAAAGTTACTGTCTAAAAATTTGCCTCACAAAAGTGGGACAAGTCCAACTAGATATTAAATATATATAGATCTGTAAAACAGAACATAAGCTTCCAGCGGTTTAAACAAGCCAATATTCCAGTTATGAGGTGGTAATAAAATCTGCATGTGATTCTATATCAAAACCAGATAAACTGTTATTGCCAACAAGATAGGTCACAATCACCTAAATAATAGAAAAAAAAAATATTACTCACAGTTTTTCCCTTAAATCGCACTTCTTTGTTCTCCCCACCACGTAAGACAATAGCAGACTGCAAAAACCAGGCACAGATCCAAAGTTTAAAATCAAGCAGAATAGGTCTACAATATATGATATGAGTCATGCGAAAGTATAGACACCTATGGCAGGAGATAATATAGTTAACACTCTTTTGCATAGATCTGAGCTTAAATGCTCGATAATTAGATGGCTCAAATACTGCAGAAGTTAGAGAAGGCAGACCTAAAAAAGAGCGCCCAAAAATTCTGGTTGTTATCACTCATTTAACCAGAACAGTACCTCACTAGTGATTACACACCCTATAGAACAACTTGTGCAGATCCTATTGACATAAGGCAAGTATGTGAACAGTGATCCATCTAAACAGATGCCAGGGCTTTCTGAACCTGTCTGCTGTTTGTAAAGATCATATTGGTACAAGCAAAACCTACATGAGTCAAGGTACTCTGTAGGAGTCAATCAGATGCAATGAACTGTTAGGTCACAACTAGCCAAGATATGACAATACAACTGTATTTGTTGCATAACTTGGACGCCTATACGATTGAAAGTGCAGTTGTATTGTATTGATGTACAATTCTAATTCCTATGGCTAGAAAAAGAGAGATAAAGTTTACAAGTGTAAAATACCTTGGTTTTCATGCGTTCTTTTATAACAGTTTCTCTCTTATACTTCTCTTTGTGAAAATCCATGATTTTGCATACAGGAGGGTTTGATTTTCTGTCGACCTGCATAAGAAGATAAACAAGAGCATGAAGATAATTTAAGTATAATAAGAAGAAATGAGCAAGGTCGTTTGGCTTCAAGGTTGACAAAAACAGCACATTCAAGGAAAATACAAGGAAAGAGGTGTTCCTAGAACGCATTTCATCCGATAATCACCAACATCTCATATGGCATCGAAAAGCAAAGGAAGAAAAGAAAACCTACATGAACACCAACACACCATGTGGCTTATTTAGCTTTGTTACAAGCAAAATTTCTTTTTCTTTTTTCTTTTATGATACATCAGCATCACATGCTTACTATATATAAAGGTGGTACTCGTAAGTGACATGTATGTAATGTCACAACGTCTAATATTTGGTATACTAGTAAGAAATATCAATCAGCTGCTGCTGCAGGGATCAAATTCCCATCAAATTAACAGTGTCATAACAATACGGCGGGGGACTTGGGTTGGGGAAGGAAGCAAAACGATGGTATCATGCATGTATCCAAGAGAAACATAAATGGAAGACAGTGCCGTACCTCAACCAAGTCCATGTCCATCCGGCTCGCAAGCTGCAGGGCTTCATGCCGGGGGACGACGTCGTGTCCTTCCTCCGTGACGAGCCTGACGAAGGGAGCGGTGATGGCGTTGTTCATCCGGTGGCCTTCGACCTCCTCCTTGTCTCTCTTCTTATTCGCCTTCAAAACCGAGATGGGACGGAACACATCAGCACAAGGCCGCCCACGATCTCTGCCCTCGCTCGCAGTCGCAGCAAGGTCACGAGCCAGGGCAGCAGGGGAAGGGGAAATGAACGGAAGCAGCAGCAGCAGGAGCGGCTGGGACGAGGGGTGCGTACCTGAGTACCGGGCGGAGCGGCGAAGTGCCGGCATGGCGGGGCGAGCGGGCGGCATATGGGAGTGGGCGCGGCGAGGGCCAGTGGGGAGGAGGATGGGGACGGTGGTGGCGGAGGTAGGCGGCCGCGGCGCGGAGCGCGAGGGATCCGGCGCTACGCCGGAGAGCCATCGTTTTCCCTTGCCTTGTGTCGCCGGGGCCGGGAGGGGTGCGGGAGGATGGGCTGCCGGAGCCGGAGCTGGAGGCGGAGGCGGAGGCGGCGGCGGCTGGCTGTGCCTGGCTCGGCGCTTGCTCTGCTCTCTCGTCGTGGGGCTGGGCTGGGCCCGACGTGTCTGCCTGACGATCTCTGCAAGTATTGGGCTTTGGCCCATGTACTACGGGTCGCAGATGCCATGCGGGCCGAGCGGGGAGAAACGTGGGATTGGGCTAAGAATCAATTCGGCCTGACCCAGAAAGGTTAGGATGACCCATTTTTTTCTGCGATCACACGTGGGCCAAAAATGTGAGACACAAATTAGACTGTGACAACTTTGGTTAGAGTATTCTGCTGTGTCGGCGGGACACTGGTGGTCGAGGAGGATCTGGGCTGCCGGACCCGAAGCTGGAGGCCCTTGCTCTGCTTTCTCCTTGTGAGGCTGGGCTGGGCTAGCCGGGCCTGTCTCCCGCACGATCTCTGCAAGGAAATGTTGGGTGGGCTCGGCCCATATATATCCGCTGCTAGGCCGAGGCTGGTTTTGCATCCATCTCAGGAAATATTTGTTGGGTGGGCTTTCTGAATTCAAGACTTGCTGATTCCATCCAAAATTTCGGTACAATAGTCGTTCGTAGTCAAAATGGGGGTGGTTCAACCACGGTTCGATCCGTAACTGATCCGCCGACCCATTTAATTAGCATAGGAGAACCGGTGGCTCCATTCGAATTGATTGATGATCCTTGGAGCTCCAATGGTTTTACGGTTCGCTCCATGGACAACAATTTTCCCTAATTTAATTAAAGAAAAGGGACATGCTATATCCCAGTCGCCTGGGATTTTTATAAAAACCCAGGCGACATCCTCCACCCTAGGATCTGCATCCAAGGGTGAGACATGTTATCTGCGCATGCAACTGTCTGTGCATGTTAGCGTATGTACAATCGGGTCCGTGAATCAACCACCGCATGAGATAACGGGCCCGCAGACAATAACAGATCCAAGCTCAAAAACCCGCTAACACTGCATGTGAGCTTTTACGGTGGGCTTTCACACTACTATTACATGGGCTGAATAAAAAAAGAAAAAGCAGTGAATCTATCCTACAGATGTTGTCGTCCTCTTCTGTATCCTTGTATGTTTATGTTCTTTATCCTCTTCTGTATCCTTGTATCTGTTCTTTATACAAAGGCATCTGTTAGATCTGTAAGATGAAGAAAATTCATATCATAAATATAAAAATTGCATGTTTACAATACTGCAAGTACTACTTTTTATTAATGGAATTTACTGAATATGTGTATAATTAGGAACACTAGCTCTTGCATGTGAACCCGGCTGCAAGTTTACTACTTTTTTTTTATCTCGCAAGTTTACTACTTATAATCATCTTAGGTGCATCTCCATCTTCTCAGTTCACCGTTTATTTCTTTTACCCATCTATTGTAGCCCCATGTTTTCAAAACTTTCACAAACTTCATCATAGAAATTGAAAAAGTATTCAAGATAATTGCATCAAAGTGAAGAAATGAGAAGGTGCCACTAAACCTAGCATTAAAGTGCCTAAGTAACAAATTGATGCAAGCACAAATCAAAATAGATACAACCCCATGTCAACATGACTACATCACTGATACATGGGTAAATAAAGGTTTTAATTCACACGCTTGTAATAAATGTAGTATAGTTAGATTTAACTAATCATCTTGCCCAATGCAAGAATTCAATTCAAAGTAAAATTATGTAGAAAATACAGATTTGGATACTTAAAAAACTATTAAATCAACAACAATGAATATAGAATGTAATCCAGATCATAAAATTTGCATGAACCTTAACATATGATTCCATTAGAAAAAAACAGATAGTGGTTCACGGCAGTCAGAGCAAATGCACAGATATTTTCAAAAGATACTTTAAACACCATTATATCAACAAGGAAGTCAGAGCAAGGCACAGATATGTGCATCCACAGAACTACAACCTAACCAATTCTAATTTTCAACAGTTGATCAGCAATTACAAAATTACCTAAACCCAGCCCACTAGACAGAACACAACTCGTGTGGCAGTACATGCAAATGTACATGGTCAACAGATGCATATGTAAGTGCACCTTTTGGCAAACTTGAGCGTGAAAGCAGGCTGCATGCAGTTGACATGGCTGATTTCATGTTATAGCACAAGCTATGGAATCATGGAGACAAAACAAAGAGATGGATAGCAGCAACGACTGGCCTTCAGAGAGCAACAGAGTATTGTGTCGCTGTGCTTCCAGAATGACATCGGGGGAAGTCCACGCTTTCTATGTGCGACCAGCGGATCTCCCAAGCACATAAACCAAGAGCGCATCCTACATCACTGGACAGAGGTGTGGAAACATCAAATGATATAGAGAAAAGCATTTGACTGCTAGAAAGTGAGGGACAACCTGACGGCTAATCTCTTTCAGCATTTGACTAACCTTCTTCAGTTAAAAATGGACAGTCATTGCCTACTCTCTTCATTTGTTCAGTATGAAAAATGATGAAATGATATTCAGAAAACACCCAAAAAGAACTAGCAACTTGTTCCCATTAGTAGAACTAGTAGACACACACAAGCAAAACTAGTTTGAGCATGACTCAACCAAAAGGACAGAGAACAAGGACAAGGACAAGGACAGATAATGTGTGATCACAGAATACAAGTACAAAGACAATGAACAATTTTTTTACAATATATCAGACTGCAACTATATTTAGTAACTCAGTAACTCATTTCTTTTCAGTAAATCAGTACTTACAGTTTGCAAGTCGAGTAGATAAAGATCACTGAAGCATGTAGATCCTTCTATATGCAACCTACTGCATATATCAGCAAGGTCCCAAGTAAACCTGTTTACCAATTAAACTCACAAAATCAGCAAGGGTCCAAAGTAAAACTGTGCACTAGTTCACTTAGAAAATCAGTTTGTTTTTAAGTTCAGAAGAAAGGATTCTAACAAGCAACAGGCAATATCAAGTTTGAGTCAGGCATGAACCAAGAAGCCAGAGAGGGAGAGGAATAAGGACAGAGACAGAGACTACAAAAAGCCAAAAGCCATGAGATAGTGTTGATCCTTACCCAGCTCTGACAGTAGTCGCTCGTGCCCAGCCTACGTGCGATACATGATTCATTTCTATAGGGTACATAATCTCAATGTCATGCTCCATCTGCACTGCTGTAGTGAACAAGGAGTTGAGAGTGAGACATGGACACTTGTTGTGTGTAGGCATAAAACACAAGAAACAATTAGAAACAATTTTTTTCTATGGTAGGACAAGGACAAAAACTTCTTGTGTGTAGGCACAAATCACATATAATAGATTTCAAGAGAAAGGTTTTTATTTTACTACCTTCCATATATTGGATAGTAGGGGCCAATCTCTCATCTCTGAATGTTACTGTCAGAAATTACATGGTTTGACAAAGGACAGATTAAGGGATGAAAACAAACTGAATAAGAGAGAGAAAGATTGAGTTAGGGTGTTTGACAAATGACAGATAGACAATATACAAGCACAATAACATATAGACAATACACAAAAATTTTCACCTAAATCGAAACAATAACAATTACAGAGAGACAATTTTTTTTCTATGGAAGGACAATAGACAAAAAAATTTCACTTCAGATCAAACAATAACAATTACAGAGAGACAATTTTTTTCTATGGAAGGACAATAGACAAAAAAATTCACCTAAATCGAAACAATAACAATTACAGAGAGACAATTTTTTTCCTATGGAAGGACAATAGACAAAAAAACTTCACCTAAGATCGAAACAACCACAAGGCAAATCAGTTCAACAACACGATATTGCATATGCTCCAAACGGAAATTGCCGTGACCGACACTAGCAATTTAAATAATAGTAGACTGCAATTATGTAAGATTGTTTGAAATTTCAGTTTAGTGTTTCACATACAAGACAATTAAATATCAGAAGTAACAATAGGCCACTATGAGAGGACAAGAAAAGCTTTTATGGTTCCAAATGCGATCTTTGCCAACGCTCAAAGCGTAGAATGACAGGTGCTATGGTGCCATGCAATTCTAAAACAATAGCTATCAGTAACTTGCTACTCAGAGTTTCAGGAACTAGCTATTCAGAGTGGACCATAATCATTCTACAAGACATTTGGGAGCTTCCTAGACTTGAGGAGATGTATAAACTTGACTCTCTAATCACTACCACCTGTGCAGAAGAAGTCAGACCATTTAGATGTAGCAATTGCCACAATAGTTCTTTACAAATTACCAACTAAGTTCAAAGATAGTGTGAACCATACAATTATTTCACTTAGTTCCTAAAATATCATGTTGGCATAACTACCAACATGAGGCAGCCAATAAAGCAAGCACCAAACAGAGGAGATAGCCCTTGCACAAAGACAGACAGGAAATAGAAATATAGAGAGCTAGAGCTTACATGTCCTCGGGCAGCTTGACCTATAGGTGGTTCTTCTCAATCTCACAGACAACAAATAAATAACCTGCATAAATAATTATTGGAGTCAATCTCAAAGAAAACTAAACAGAGATAGAGGGAGAACTAGACAGAGAGAAAGCAAATATGCATAGAGTGCATAGAACTTGCAATATTTTCCATTTAGTTTTCAGAAAATATTAGTTAACCGGCATAGTCACTTGCATTCATTTTTCAGAAAAATAAACACTTGCAACACAGAGACTTGGAACCTGTCTCTGTTTAACTGAACACAATTTAACTAAACACCAATGCACCAATGGCAGCAACCAAACACTTAAACTCTATGATTTTTACAGGGTGATATTACAAATGTCAATGTCCCGATTGCTTCTTGGACTAAATAATCATTTCTAAGAAAACAAAATCAAGTAAAAAAATAACAAACACATGATAAATAATCTAGGCAAAGATAAGTTAACCAATGTTTGCCAGAAAGTTCTTCAGCCCTCCTCCCCCCCCCCCCCCCCCCTCCTCCTCCTCCTCCTCTCAGATTAAAAGAATCCCCCGGATTGCCTAGATGGTAAAATAGTAATAGCCAAATCTGAGATGAAACATGCAGGCCTTGGTGACATAACATGACATCTTGTCCTCAGGCTTCTCCAATGCCCACTCACCATCTGGCAACGCACTATCTATCGCACGAACTTAGACCAATGTCACTCTTCCACATTATCTATTAGCACAAAATGCCAGCTTTGGTGAACAAACCCACCAAATATCAAAATCCAATAGGGGCAATGACACACAAATTGGTTTCA
Source organism: Themeda triandra (assembly GCA_018135685.1). Taxonomy (NCBI): domain Eukaryota; kingdom Viridiplantae; phylum Streptophyta; class Magnoliopsida; order Poales; family Poaceae; genus Themeda; species Themeda triandra. The sequence continues at coordinate 107,615 of JAENPR010001683.1, read as the reverse complement.
ACTCCCATCTTACAGTAACTTGTTAGACACTATGCTAAGAGGTCCTAGAGCGGGCACGGAGAGGAGTGAGGCTCTGGACTACATGGAAGAGGACGGATACAAAAAGAAAAAAACTACAGAACAAAAACACAACTGATCTCCAACCCTATCACTTCCTCACACTACAAAAGCTACATCCTAGAAGGCATTCTGCTACACCATAACGCAAATATTACAAGCGAGGGGTGATATGCTTCACCTTCGATCCTTGCTAGCATTCCGAGCCAGCTCTAGTTTCTCAGCAGTTAAGTACTCCAGGATGGCAGTAGAGTAGACTGCTGCAGTGGCACCAACACGACTATTTGCCTGAGTCCTTTGCTTCAGGTAACAGTGGATATGTCCAACAGGGAACTGAAAGCAAAATAATGAAATTAGCAATCACATATCAAAGTAATTTTCCGTAGCCCCAACAGAACTATTTTTGTCGATGATTTTCATATGGTAGAGCCACTAATAGTAACTAACTCTGGATTGCCAAACATGCAGAGTTGATAACAGTAACAGAAAAATGAGGGGGAACAGGGACACAACCAATACCAACAGCGCATCGGAATCTAAAAAAACAAATGCATGTCTAAATGAGGGGAAAACAAGCAGACTCCATCATACATGAACTCCAACCAAATATACTCCTCAGTGCGCATCATCCAAACACCATATCCATATGAATCAACCATTCATCCCCAACCCCATATCCATAATAACCATTCAATCCGCTGAACTAACTATAGCATTTCGCCATTCCGAACAATCCCCAACCACACAAGGCAATTCTCCCATGCAACAATCGATTGTGTACTGTCAATTGACAGATAAAACCATGCTAGATTATAACCCCGATGCCTAAGCCTGTGCTGCAGCCGCATCCAGATCAAAACTAACCGCAACTGCCACATCCCATGCGGCAACCAAATCCAAATCGCAACTTCCACAAATAGCCATGCTACCTCTCAATCATCATTCCCCCCTTCCGACAAAGCAGATCTAGACTACAACTGAAGAAAATGACGAGGTCAAATCAAGGGAGAGCAAGCCGTACCACCGCTGCAGCTGGTGGTGGAGGGGCCGCCGCCTCCAGGGGCCACCATCCTTGCCGCACGCTCGCCTGGGTGTACCACCCTGTGCGCCGCGAGCGGGCCTGCCGTATTGGTACCAAGGGCCGGCGGTGCGATGGAGAAGGTGTCGTTGTCGGTGGGGACTGACGAGACCGCCGGGAAACGCCTCCATCAGGGCCGCGCTCTGGTGGGGTGGGGTGTGAATCGGAGGAGCCGACAGATTTGGATGAGAGTGGGAGAGACTGAGGGTGAGGCAGACGGAGACGACGAAGTGGGAGGGAGAGACAGAGAACCCGTTCAGCCGATTTTGGATGGATCCGCAATGCCCACAAACCCGACAACAGGCACCGAACCCGTCACCTGTAGCGCTGCGTTGCCGCCGTCGGCGTCCACCCCGCGCACGCCGCGTGTCGCCTGGCCAAAAGGAGAAAACCCAGGCGACCATCAGTTAGTAAATGTGTAAAGAAAAACACTTTTGTATCTAGAAATTTTCTATAAATTAACCAAGCTTAGATCTGACAACTTTCCTTTCTGTAACTTTTACAAAGTGAACACAGTAAAGAGGAGCTCGGGCAGGCCGAGATTCCGGCCGGTTGGTGACCTTGCCGGCGACGAGGGGGTGGCGACATGGCACGAGCGGGCATGCGCGCACCTGCATAGGGGCATGATGCCGCCCGTGGCCGCCCGGGCTGGCTTGGCCATGCTGACAGGCGGGCGCAGTAGCGCGCATATACGCGCGGTACGCAGGGGCGCGCGACTTCGGCGGCGAGGTGCTCCGGTGTCAGGACGAGCAGTGGAGCGGCGCGAGGTAGGAGAAGGCGGTGGCGCTCCAAGGGAGAGGCAAGAGCGGTGGCTGGCTGGCTGCGGCAGGTCTGCTCGCCCTCTCAGCCATGGCGGACGGCGGTTAGGAGCTGATGCGGATCGAAGCAATCGACCCTATGGTTCCATCTGTTATAATCCACCGACCCGATGCCTCTCGATGGATCGGAAAAGGGGCCCATTAGGGTCATTTTTTTGGGCCGGTTCGTCGAACCTGTCGGTCGAACCGATCCATCCCCATTTTGAGTTCGTAGACATCTCCTATGAACAGGAGCAAATTGCACATGGCTTTTTACCACGGATCATGGATAGATCAAGAACATCGAAAGACAATCACCAAGCTGCTTCCCTACAATATCAACAAATTTGTATGACCTCTTTGCATTTGTTTGTTCTATCTAGCGCGAGGAAACATAATACAGGGAAGCAATGTACTAGTTAATTCTAAAATCAAGGGCAGATCAAGAACATATATATCATAAGAGGTAAACTGCTTTGTCATCATAACAAATATATAAATTAGTCATTCGAATTTATTAGTGCATCCGTATGCCAATGTTTTCCTAAATGCTAAACGGTAAATAGTCGGTCTCCTACCGTTTAGCCATTATTCGGGCTAAACGGCCAATTAAACGGGCTAAACGGATGATTAAACGGAAACAATGTACCATTTACACGGTGTTTAAATGGGCTAAACGACCATTAGGCAAACAATGTTGTATGCGGCATTAGCTTTACCATCGGCAGTAGTTGGGTGTTTCCCGATCGTGGAAATTTTGCTAGTTGGCTTCCTTATGTGTTTCATGGCTCCTCTAGTAATACTCCCCGTATGTGTGAAGGAAAATTTTCTGTTGCCTTCTAATCCTATATGTAATGTTAAGTTCATCTAGGTGCCCACGCTAATACTCTCGTGCCATTCGTGTCCATTGAGTTGAAGTGATGTGAGGATTAACCATGGCATATAAAGGCTGAGGAAAGCGCACACGTGTCACAATATATAATGAATGGTGACTCTATATATGCCTCTATGTATATCAATTCTCTTCTACGACGTAATGTACATATGCTTTCAATGAACGGATTCACTCATCAGTAGAAGTATATTTCCTTGTATGATGTTGCCATTCATTACCCATTTTCCTATGTTTAATGCAGAGAGTCCACACTGCATCTGGATCTACAAAACGAGTGCTTGCAGTGGCCCATCTCCCCTCACAAGCGCTGCCATTTATCAACATGTGTGGGTGAGAATGGCATCAATACATGATACAAGTATTTTGTTGGAACCGTAGTTCAAAAATTTTGGTTCTATGTAACGTGTAATCTAAAAGAAAAGGTTCTAGCTAGTAAAACAAACTTTTTTTTTGAAGGCAAAAAACTGTGGGGAAGATCCCCACAGCACTTCATTTTCGTAGTAAAACAAACTTGGTAAGAGACAAATGTACAAAGCAACTACTTGATCCATTAATACCTTTTCTTTATGAAGGAAGCATTTTATTAACTTCACATAATTACGAGTTAATACAATCACATTATTGAGATATCACTTTGGACCTCTACATTAAATGACATGGCCTATAAAAAGTTATTCCCATTATTACTTTTTTTCGAACGCAAGAGCTCTGCCTTCCATCTATTACTAGGCGGTATGCCCGCGCTTTGCGCGGGTGGAAGGGAGGCAGGGTGAAAAAAAAAAGTGGAGAGGAGAACAAAAAAAAAAAAGGTTGTTAACGGTACGCACTGTTCATAACGGGGCTGACACTGTTCATAGCGGATTTTTACTGTTTAGTAACGGATTTACACTGTTTCATAAAGGGTCGGTACTGTTCCATAACGGATACTTACTGTTCATAGCGGGTTAACGGGTTGTACTGTGCAGTTCATTACGGGTTGACGGGCTGTACTGTACATTAACAGTAACCTGTGAGAGGAAAATACCCGTTAGGCGCTATTGGATCTCTCTAGGAATTATAGTATAGGTAGATTACTTTATGGGCATCAAGTATTTATTTGCATCCAGGCCACCAATAATTTAAAAATTCGAGGAAGTAAGCTACTACTGAGCTCAATTTCAACCATATAATGAATGGCTTTGATTCGCGTATTTCATCATGTGCGTGAAAAGGAAAAGCACACGCATGGTCATCCAAGAAAGCACTAGGAGGTTAGTTCAAGTTTTTTTTTTTGGGGGTGCAAAATGGTTAGTTCAAGCATGTGTGCGGTAACAATAGCCAAAAGTAGCTGTGAACATCATGGCTAGTCCATCAGTCCATGCATGCACTTGTTGCGCCAACAGTTATAGGGGCCCTTGCTTTGTGAGTACATAGATTTGTACAATTGTATCACGTGCATATGTGATGAAAATTTAGTCTCAGTCCCTACTTTCGCATTTTGGCGTGGCTGCACCCACATTCCCAGAACTCGACCTATAGAGCCCTACCACTGAGAGGGCTCAAGGGTTTCGACATGCATTCCATTATTTGAAAGAGGTCGCTGCAAGCGTGATCTGCACCATGGCAAACCTTGGCAGCAACTTCAAATCCCCCACCTGTCTTGTTTTGGCCAATCAGGAGCACAACATTTCCAAATTGAACTTTACAGTACATCATTACAAGGACCGAGGCTACTTAACTCCACCTTTGGGCCTACACAAAAATGAAGTATCATGCTGCAACAGTAAGTATAGGAGCAAGGTTCAGTCCTGATGTCTTCTAGGCCTACACAATGTTTCATCATTAAATTCAACGCAAGTGCAATAGATCTAATCACATCACGCGTCGTATCACTGTCTCTATCCACCTTAGCAATTGGCACCTATCAGAGTTGAAAATGGGTGCTACATCCCGTATCCTTATATGATCAGTTGGCTTGTGTGCAGTCCACAGGTTTTAATGATACCTATCTACTAGATGGGAACCATTTCATAAAAAAAACTAGATGGGAACTAGCTTGTATAAATAAGAACGAAAGGTAAACGTAAATATGCATACAAGAACTATATATAGTTTACATGAGCTTGTGTGATTGGGTGTCGATGGCATAAATAACTACACCTGTCTTGTTTTGGCCGATCAGGAGCACATCATTTCCACGCTAAGTTGAGGCATTCCTAAGTTGAACTTTGCGTTACAAGGACGGAGGCTACTTCTTGATGACACCTTCCAGGCCTACACAATGCTTCATCAGGATGTAGTTGATACTTCATGATGGGTTCACCTTATCTAGGATTGGACGTAGGGAACGTGGTTGTCTGCTGATTGTTGAGCAGCAAGATGTGACAGATCGATCCATCCGCTTGATGCAAACCAAACATGTGGCTAACTGTTGACGCCGAAAGTGATCCGACGCCAAGCACACCACACGTGGGCTTTAGACGTCCTCGAGGTAGCCCTAAGCGACCTGCAACAATGGTAACCACGCAGCGTAACCAGCAAGAACCGATCTAGAGACCGGTAAGCCGATGTAGAGCCCGTGGATGACCGGTAAAGCTCTAGAACTCGCTCCCGGAAGGATCCGTCAGGGATGAGCACGTGGAGGATCTCCTATGACCAGCGGATGGCTCCTAGGATGCCAACGAAACTCGCGGAGAGAGCCGCCGGACAGCAACTAGAGGGGTTGAGGAGAGAATTAGGGCAAAAGGAGATAGATTGGTTTATTGTATTTGACGATTGATAGATGGGATCAATCGGCCGTGATCCTCTCATATATATAGAGGGGGTGGTCTTATCCCGGTAGGAAACATCTCCAAAACTCGTACGACAAGTTTCCATACCCAAAACTTCCCAAAAACGCGACCGAAAACGGAGTCGGTTGTGCCCGACACGCGTCGGACGCGTCCGACGCCTTTGGACGCGCGTCCGGCGTGGCGTCCGGCGCTCGCTCGCGCGCGCGGTACTCTCTGTACCGCGTCCGATGCGCGCCGAACGCGTCCGACACGCGCGTCCGGCGCCGTGTCGCGCGAGGCCCCGCCTGTGGCTCGTCTGTCGGACGCGTCCGGCGCTTTGGGCCGCGTCCGGCGCCTCAACGTCCGGCGCTCGGGGCTGACGCTGGGCCTTACTGGGGAGCGTCCGGCACTCCCCAAGCCGCGCGTCCGGCGCTCGGTGCCGGCTCAGCCGCCTCTGGACCGCGTCCGCCGTGCGCCGGACGCATCTGGCGCTGGCTGGGGCAGCGTCCAACACTTGTACCAGGTGCCGAAATCGTCCGTCTCGCCGTCCGACTTCCCAAATTGATGTGTTGATCCCCATTAGCCATTTTCGAGCGTCAACACATGCCCCCTGTTTTCAGGTAAATTTGTCGATGAACCTGAAAACACTCCTTGACCTGTAACTAACTAGCAACGATACCCATCATATCGGCTAGCTGGTGACTAAGGGCGATGTATACATCGGCCATTTTTGTTCTAAGGGCGATACATGTATCGGTCATTATTTGAAAGAGCACTAGACTTCTTGCCAAACACTTGGAAAGTACTTTTTAAGATACCTTCCGTTGATTTCTTTCTCGAGACGCTCCTTCTTCATTGTCTCTAGCACATAAGAATTTCCAGGCACCACCTTGATCACTCTTAAAGGACCCTCCCAATTAGAAGACCACTTGCCAAATTGATTGCTCTTCGATCCAATAGGTAGTATGGTCTTCCACACTAAATGTCCTACTTGAAATGATTTGTTTCTCACCTTCTTGTTATAGGCCCTTGCGACACGCATCTTGTCTTTCTCAATCTCCTTAAGAGCCTATAATCTCTTATCGGTCACTTCATCTATGTTATCCATCATGAGATCATGGTATACTACTGGAGATAAATTATTTTGTTTAGCAAATCTGAATGCACCCAAGTCCACTTCAACGGGCAACATAGCTTCTTGACCATAAACTAATTCAAAAGGAGTAACTTTTATAGCACCGTGCTTTGATATGCGATATGCCCACAAAGCTTCCGACAAGACTTCATGCCACTTCCTTGGGGTCTCTTCAATTTTCTTCTTAATGAGCTTGATCAAGGTCTTGTTACTAGCTTCAGCTTGGCCATTAGCTTGAGCATAGTATGGAGATGAATGAACAACCTTAATTTTATAAGATTCGGCAAAAGCGCTCACTTCTTTGGACATAAAAGATGATTCTTGATCCGTATGCAATGATTGAGGTATGCCGAATCTATGAATTATATTTTCTCTAAGAAATTCAATCACCTCCGTGTGTGTCATATTCTTCAAAGGGACTGCCTCACATCACTTAGTAAAATAATCCGTAGCAACCAAGACAAACATGTGCCCTTTTGAAGATGAGGGGTGTATTTGGCCAATGAAATCAAGCCCCCAACCTCTGAATGGCCACGCCTTCATGATAGGATGGAGCTCCGAAGCAGGCACCACCTAAATATTATCGAACTGTTGGCATTCTTCACATCCTTTGTATTAGCGAAAGCAATCGGCTATCATGGTAGGCCAATAAAAACCAGCCCTTCTTAACAACCACTTCATCTTAGGAGCCAATTGATGCGTACCACAAACTCCTTCATGGACTTCTCCCATAGCCACTCTTACTTAATCAGTCCCTAAACACTTTAACAACAAACCATCGGCTGTCCTCCTATAGAGCACATCATGTTGCAATGTAAACTTGAACGCAAGTGGTCGGATGGTCTTGTCAACTTTAGTGTTAGGATCCTATAAATAAGTTATCAAGGGAGTTCTCCAATCCTCCAAATCTGTACTAGGATTACTAGAATTTGAACTAGACCGATTTGGAACATTATCGATGGCATACGCCTCAGAAGAATTGGTTAATCCGACAATTACGGTCGGTTGATCCAATTCACTTGTTCTTGCACAACAAAGATTGATATCCTCATGCATCGGCTTATCTTATATGTGAAAATTACGCTTACTAACATCAAAGCCCGATGCTTGCTGAGCTAGCATGTTTGTCTTTTGATTCTCATGTCTAGGAACATGCCGAATTTTAAATTCAGCAAGCTTAGAAATAAGATTAAGAGAAGAATCAAGGCAAGAACGCAGTGATCCATCTAGACATTGGAATTCCCCATTAACTTGTTGCACTACTAGCAATGAATCACCATAAGCCTCAACATGCTGCACCTTCATGGAAGTTAACATGATCAATCCGAATAGCAAAGCTTGATATTCGGCTTGATTGTTAGTACAATAAAAATCTAATCGGCTAGACATCTCGGTCACAAGGCCATTAGGAGAGATTAAAATAATATCAACACCTTGACCGCTACTACATACCGATTCATCAAAATAAAGTTTCCATGGAGCAACATTAATGTAATTGACTTCATTATCAAGATTTATGCTATGCTTAACAATAAAATCAGCAAGTACTTGACCTTTGATTGCTCGTAATGGCTCAAAGACCAAATCATATTCAATTAAAGAGTATGCCCACTTGCCTAACCTCCCACCGAGGATTGGCCGATACAACATATGTTTAATAACATCGGCCTGGCATGCTACAACACATGTACTTGACAAAGAAATAATGTCTCATCTTTTGGCATGCAAAGTACAAATGATAAGCATAATTTCTCAATATGGGCATACCTTGTCTCGGGATCAAGAAGACGATGACCAAGATAAGCAATCACATACTCCTTCCCTTCATCTTCTTGAGTCATCATAGCCCCAATGACTTTGTCTTCGGCAGCAATATATAATTTGAAAGGCACTCCTCTTCTTGGTGCACGAAGAACGGGTGGTGATGACAAATACTCCTTTATCTTGTCAAATGCATCTTGTTGGCTTGCCCTCCAAGTGAATTTAGATTCATCCTTCAACTTGAGTATAGGAGTAAAAGGAATAATTTTCCCGGACAAGTTAGCAATAAATCTTCTCAAGTAGTTCACCTTTCCTAGAAATTTTTGCATGTCTTTCTTGCATGTAGGCGGCCGAACTTTCTTGATCTTCTCAATCCTCTTGGGATCAACCTCTATGCCTTTTATCATGGATAATAAAGCCTAGAAACTTTCCAAATAGATACTCCAAAAGCACACTTGAGTGGATTCATCTTCAAACCATAGCGACGCATCCTTTCAAAAGCAAGACGCAAATCGGCTAAATAAGATTTATGGGCAGCCGATTTGATCACAATATCATCAATATATACTTCCATAATCACCCCAATTAGATCATGGAAGATCAAATTCATAGCTCTTTGATATGTTGCTCCTGCGTTCTTCGACCCAAAAGTCATCACAATCCACTCAAACAAGCTGACAAAGCCAGGACAAATGAAAGCTGTCTTTGATTTGTTTTCCTCCGCCATGGAAATCTGATTGTATCCCGCATTACCATCAAGAAAGCTAATCATCTTGTGTCCAGAAGCATCATTGATCAACATATCGACTATAGGCATAGGGTATTCATCTTTGGGAGTGGCTCTATTCAAATCTCTGAAATCAACACACACTCTAATCTTGCCGGTATCCTTCTTCTCAACCAGCACAATATTAGAGACCCACTCCGCATATTGGCATGGACGTATGAATTCAGCTTGCAACAACCTATTGATCTCCTCCTTTATTCGGTAATGAATGGCCGAATTGAAGCGTCTTGGATGTTGCTTGACAGCTTGAATCCCTTTTTAATAAGAAGCCGATGCTCAACAAGATCTCGGCTTAATCCCGGCATTTCGGTGTAGTTCCATGCAAAACAATCAACATATTCCTTGAGAAGCGCGATTAATTCAGCTTTATAATCGGCTTTCAAGTTTTGATTCACAAACATCGGCCGTGGCGTAGTGCCATCCTCAATATCAACTTGTCCTAAAGGGTCGGTCGACGTGAAACCTTGGCCCAACTTATTGAGCTCATCAAAGTCGTCAATAGCTTCACAAGCATCGGTCTTTTCAGCCCGATATTGTTCTAAACGACGCTTTAACCATTCGTGATTATCCATTACAAGATTGTATTGAGCCGATTGTCAATCGACTTGAGAGATACAGGAACAAAGCCACCTCTGGTGTAATCTACATAATCATAAGTAGAAAGATCTCTACCTCGACAAGCAATCAAAGGCGCCATGGCCCCCGGGCTCGGACGAATCGGCAATAGCAACTTCAGCCGATGAATCTGCATGGACAGTCTCAGTAGCATCGCCGTTCCACTGGATGAGATGTTGGTGAAGACTGGAAGGCACACACTCATTAGCGTGTATCTAATCGTACCCAATAATCGCATTGTAACTTCCCTTGATGTCAGCGACGAAGAAAGAAGTAGCCAAGGTCTTGCTCCCGATGGTTAACTCAACGTTAGCAATACCTTTGGCCGGAATTGGAGCATCTCAACCAACTCCCGTGATGGTCATGTTGGTCTTGATCAACTCCTCCTCCTTAATCCCGAGCTTACAGCATAGTGTGTAAGGCATGACATTAACAATTGCACCACTGTCCACTAGCATGCTGTGCACCGGAGTTCCGTTGATGTATTCCTTCAAGTTCAAAGGCCGAAGATGATCCACTCGGGTCTTTGGCTTCTTGAACACGGCATCCTCCACTGCAAACACCAACTCTACTGCTGGTGGCTCCTCCTCATCATGATGAATCATGTAGTAATCCGAAGATAGATATACTACGTTGATCCGCTCTGGAGATGGCTCATAGTCCACCATCTCATCGTCTTGTTCCCCTGGAGCTTCCATACCTACAACATTGGCCACCACAGCAGCAAACTCCTTGGGATCCTCCCCAAGATCCTTGAAAATCGCCGAAATCGGTGCAGACACCTCGGAAGGGATCACAACCGATTCAACGATTGCCGGAGCAGTAGAATCAGCATCTACCGACTTAGCCGATTCTTCAATCAGCTTAGACGGTTCCTCCATCACTGCCGGCTCAACCGGCGCCGCCGGCTTGGCCAACTCAACAGTCAGCTTGACCGGTGCCATCTTCATAGCAGCGCCGTTGTTCTCCTTTGGCAAGACCTCTTGTTGTTTCTTAAAAGCTTGCTTCTTCAACTTCCTTGCTCAGGCACACTGCAACTTCTGCTTTTGAGTCTTGTCCAAATTAGGTAGGCACCACTGTTGACGGTCGTTAAGTGCCAATTTTTACCGTCAACTAGACATGAAAAAGGACCTAAATATAATTACCATCTAGATATAGGGCTTACACTAATGGAATTCCACGAGTTTTGGTGAATGTCTCTGTTTCTCGGGGTGTCACCAAAATACCCAAGGAAGGCCCACATGTTAGGTTTACATAGAGATAATCGGGAACCGGTGAAAATTCATGTAACTGGAAGGTTCGAGAAGGCTCGGACCAAACGGGAGCCCGAACGGGCTCGGTGGAGAGTCGGCCGACTCCCACCTTGGGTCGGCCGACCCGTGACTGGACCAATTAGCGTCGGCCTCGCGGATCCCCGTTCCACCGCCTTTGAGGATGAATAATAATCGTCCGTTTAGGTCGGTTTGATCCGAGGCTGCGGTGCATCCTAGGGGGCTATATAAGCGGGGCCCGGCCCCCGGAGGAGGCATCCCTTGAAACCCTAATTCATTATTTCCGAGAGAGGATCGGTGAGGGGGTCCCTTGAATGGATCTCCTCCCTAGAGCCTAGCATTCAAGATAGATAGAGAGAGTATAGGGTGGAGGTAGAGTTGGAGGAAGCCCGGCATGTCGGTGTCTCCTCTCCGGTTGTACTGCGGGATCAAGTCTCCTAACCCGAGGCTTGGTTCTAGGATCATTCTGCAATTCAACTTCGATACTAGTAAGTTCTTGTTATTATTGCTCTTTGGTTTACGAGTTTACTTTATTCGCTCCGGTTGGGAATAGAGTAATCGTTCGTAGCGTAAGCGTGGTGCTTGGGCTAGGTTCACTCGTAGATGCTCCCTATCCGCCGGAACCGTGGTAGTATCGAGGGAAGTGACAATCCCTTTGTTACCTTTGTAATCCACTTCCCGTCGCAGGTAAGGTACGTCCAAAAGTGCTAGGTTAAGCATCCTCTGTGGTGTCTTTTTCTTAGGTGCTCCCATAGAGTAGTAGTTGCAAAGCTTGCCATAGGTTGGAAGGAGACTGTGGTAGTAATCCTCTCTATATCGCTCATTTACCTTGTACGTAGCTCGGGGGTTAAGTATAGACTTGGGTTAGTCGGATGCACATTTTCTCCTAGCGGATAAATAAATAACGATACTCGGAATATCTCCCGGGTGAAGTGCTCACCGATATCCGTGCGCTTGCGGATTATTTCTCTTTGATTCTTTCGTGTGCGTATCTAGTATCAACAAGCATTTCGCGCCGTTGCCGGGGAGAAAGATGGTCTCGCGAGATAACCTAAGTCGCTTAACCATGTATTGTTCTTTTATCTTTTTTCTTGTTTTCTTTTGCATTTTATTTTCTATTGTTATAGATAACCCAAATTCCACGCCTATCCACCAATATCTTGCACCCATGAGCACATGCTTAGAGCCTCTAGAACCCATGATTTTCACATCTAGCTATGAGCTACACCAACTGCGTGGTTGCAATAGGTCAAAGCCAACCCTTTTCGACAATTTAGAGTCCTATCTTCTAATCAAGAGGGTAATGAACCCAAAGTCCTATCCTCCGATCAAGTAGGCAATGAACTTCTTGCTACACTTAGGGAATCTTTTAATCTTCCTATAAATTTAGGTTTAGACCTAGCCTTACAAGACCATGTTATTCTTCAACATCTTATTACGGGTCTTGATAATATCACCTTTGGAGGAGTTTTCCTTTCTTTACCCTTTAGTGAAGTGAGGTTTGTCCTTACTATTAATGGACATACTCCTTGCACTAGACTTCATGATAACATCCTAGAGGTAGGGAAGGAATCATCCCCCAAACTAGAAGAGGAAGTTTTAATAGCCACTTTGCAAACATTCCAATCCCATGATTTGGCTATCCATCCCAAACCGTAGTACTCCAAAATTCTCTATGGAAAGAAGTAATTCTATCCTTAGAAATTATTTTAGATGGCGCTTTTGGGAGGAACATAAACTTCCCGCTTCATAAGAGATCTTTTAGTGCATACATTGACAATCTTCTCGAGATCTCTTAGAAAGCATCTCACACCCAATTCCTTTGAAGAACGTTTAGAAAGACTCAAGGATGGCATGCTAAGTGATGCCATAGAAGGAGAGCGAAGCCATCTAGGATCTACCTTTATCTTCTCCCCTTGTGTGCCCACATTAGATATAAAATACGAACCCATCTTTAAACCCATCCTTGACCCCTATGACTCGTTCTATGCTTTTTCTCCCAAACCTCCCGACGATCCTAGAAATCCATGTACATATCCCATGCATAGGAATCATCGAGAACATATAGAGAACCACGAAGATCAACATCCATGGCTACAGAGCATTAAAAACCTATGTGCTATTGCCATTGAATGGATGGATAAGGCCTTAGATGAGATCATTTCGAGAGACGATTCAAGGGGAATTTTGGACATTTATGTTGAGTCACCCTTGGAAGTGGAAGATGATGGAGGGTTCAATGAGCAAAGTAGTTACTTCTTTAACACCCCATCAAGACCTTGCTCATATGAAAAATCTCCTGATTTACTTAGTCTCTCCAACATTGCCCCACACGAGATCTTCAACCCCCTCATGCTCCCTGTTCCTAAAGATATTAAGAGGGTGGTTGTAGACACATATGTTTATCATAAATATTGCAGATCTCGTTGTGTTGAATCCTGAGATTAGTGCACATAGATTGGTGTTGGAGGGGAAACCACTTCACCAATTCACATCTTGAAGGTTTCCCAAGGACAAGCTTAGTGTCCTAAAACAAGCACTATTCAGATCATGGCATAACTGTTCACCTTTTCTATTGTGTTGTCCTTGTTAAATGAGCATAGAGTTATAATTGTGAAAATATTCCTTCGGGTATTCGTGTCACTAACCTTTCCGATTCGAAGCAAAAAGATCAAAGGAATAACACATGCAAGGTATGCCCAACCAATCACTATGCAACATTGAATTGCATTCATCCAATCTTGATTTCTGCCGAATTCAAGCTTGGGGGATATACTTCCATAAATACATCTTTTGCCATGTTGCTACATTATTTTGGTTGTCCCTACCTTAGGCATGCTCAGTTTGCTAAACATTAATCATGCCCTGCCATCACTGTTTGAGTAAATCTCTGTAGTGCTCTTATGCTACCTTTGTTTGCTATCATATGCTTTGGTTTGGAGGTGCTTCATAATCATGATATGGGTACTTCTATTGGCATTTAAATTAAGCGTGGTGCTTAGGTTAAATAGCCTTCCTTAATCGATTAGACATGGAGTCTAGTTTGGTTATTGAACTAAAACTGCCGTAGTAGACATTGGTATATTTTGTTGGACTAACCCCCGCAGAAAAACTTCCAAATCCAAATTGGGAAAGTCCAGAGATGAACTCACATTGGAGATGAATCAAGGCATATGATGAACTCCAACAACTTCACATAGAAGACATAGCTCACTCATCGTCTAAGAAACAGTTGAAGGAATTTATGGCGTGCATATTCATGGTGAACCTACCAAAACACCGCCGAGTGATGGAACAAAGGAGACAAGAGTGCTACAAGAAGGATCTACATCAATAGCACTCACCCAAAGGAAGTGGATGAACAAGGTGACAAGCTATGAGCAACCTTGAAGACATCATAGCATTGAACCCAAAACTCGAGCTAGGACACCAATGAGAAGCTAGGTGCAACTCACCTCATTTTGGCCAATCAAAGGCCTCGCTCTCGTTGTTCTCGAAGCCACCATCTTGCACGTCGGCGAAGGACAAGCATGGCATGATAAGCATGCTTCCTTGTGTCAACCAATCACCATCAAGGGTTGACTACCGACCAAGTCCATGAAGACCATGAACAACTACATTTGCAAGATGATGTCCCTAGGCCATTGGAGATGAAGCACGCATACAAGTCTCTTCCTTGATCATCAAGATGGATGGTGTATCATTAACGCAACTCTTCGCCATGCCACTAGAAGACAAAGACCATCAAGGAAGAACTTGAGTCTACATCTCCAATGAACATCAATTAGTCAACCAAGACTCAACAAAAATCAAGAATGGTTGACAAAAGAAGATCATGCAACTATCTGCATCCTCATGTCCTAGATTGGATAGTCCAACGAAAAGAAGAATGCAAAGGAGAGATCTTTGCTCAATGGACCTAGAATCGAGAGCCCCTCCGACAGACTTAAGAACAGAGGATGAACAGTGTTCAAGAAAATGGAGTTACAACACACTTCGAGGGATGATTCAACACATACACTTGGCTTCCAATGATGAGCAACAACAAGCTTGGGGAGGAAGGCCGACACCTCTAATGATGATCCAACAATGCCCTTCCTCTTCTCAAACCCTCGTCACTCACGGCACACCGGTTTGCAATCCCTCCACTCGCAATTACTTCCTCTCTATAAGTTTGACTATTTTCTATAGATTTCATACACCAATCAAACTTAAGACATAGTAAAATCAATCTTTAAGAGAAGAAGTAATGTTGAGTAAATGTTCTACGCTAATTAAAATTTTCAACCCAATCTTTTCGTAGCATAGAATATGACCTTTAGCTTAATGACATCTCTACCCTTGTTATTATTTGTATATTCCTTCGGGTATGTGTTGTCCACTAATCCTCTGAGAAAGAAACAATAACTGGAGCATAAGGTCAAGGGAGAGGCCTACTAGAAGCATCTACTCTTCATACCAGGGTGCTCCGGTGATAAAGTTCTGAACCTGCAACATGACACTAAATAAGATACTGCTAGCATCACAATTAAAGGTTCACTTCAAACCATTGGAGAAGGAAAGAACATAGATGACCCCTTCCTCAAGAGATATCAACTCAAGAGGTGTAGTTCTCAAGGTCTCTACCTTTGGGATCAAATGCACCAAAGGATTGAACATGACAAGAAGTCCTATTCGAGGACTTAAAACACCGAACCCTTGCCAAGGAGGTAACTTGGTAGTTATCCATATTTCCCATTTTAGCATTGCACTAGTTTTTCCTTTAGCATATTTACTTTTTGCATAATCGTTCTTGTTGCATATTTACTTTGATGCATCTCGCATTAGAGAAGAAAATAATTTTGTCTTGCATTGCATCTAGAAAATGCTAAGCCCCATGTGAATAATTTTGTGGTGCGACGGCCCACAAAGATATCCCCCGTGGTGGCATAAAAATAAGTTTTCATCTTAGTTGCATTTTCCCGCCTTTGCATATCATAAAATATAAAAAAAAAAATTTTGCAAAAATATTGAGATCCCGCTAAAAAGATTTATGAGTTAAGGAAGTTCTAGACATCCAAGGCTTAAAGGTTTATCACTAACACTTAAATTAGTTCCACAAGCTTTGTTGTCTATTTGAGCCCGACGAACTTAAAGGATCAAGAAGAGCTAACGAGCGGAAGGTCGTCCCGTCCCTTGTCGAAGTCTTTGTCTTCAACGGTCGCGATCTTGTCTCTACACCATTATCCCCGACACTCCGGGAGGGGCAAGACGCCCTTCACCGCGGTCGGCAACACCAACAGACTACGTCAACATCCAGCTTGGGGGAGAGCACCCCCTTGTATCCAGCTAAGTATCACTATCTTATCTATCTGTTAAGTTTGCAAAATAAAATAGAGGAGAGTATGTGAAAAGTCTGCCTGCTAAAATGAACCCTACAGAATAAGCTCTTATATGGAAATGATGAATAGTTGCTCTGTCGTAATTCCTTTCAAGTACCTAGTTTTCAACCTTGTACTCTCCCGAGTTTTGGACACAACCGTTTAGATTTGAGATTTACTCGAACCGAAACTTGTGGGTAGCGAATGCTTGATCTAAGTCTAGGTAGTTGACGGATATGATATGGGAAAGTTTTGAGCTGTCATTGTCCATCTTGTTCCTAGAGATGCTAGAGTTCGGAGAGTTTATCTTTTAAAATCTTAAAATTTCTGCATGATGAGTTCCTGTATGACGAGAGTTAAAAATTCCTACCACAGCCATACATTCATGCTTGCTAGATTAGAAAAACCCATCTATTTATATAGATCATATTGTAGGCTTGAGTGTAGTCTTTATAGGCATTGAGTGTGGTTATGCTGTGGACCCGAAGGAACCAATCATGCGGTTAAAGTCAATACTATGTGCTCTCCATCCATTGATCTATGCTACTTCGTCCTCGAAGCATGCACCCATTTTATAAATACTACATTCATTACGTGCTACTTGTCCCTAGAAGTACCACCTACATATAGATCCACATCCACCACATATTGTGCTATCTCTACCCTGGAGATACGCACCTATGCTGCTCCTACCTTAGGAGTACGCATTCCCCCACATATTGTGCTGTCTCTACCCTGGAGATACGCGCTTATGCTGCTCCTACCCTGGGAGTACGCATCCATCCATCCATCCATCCATCCATCCATCCACAAAATACATACGCCACTCATTTCACTTCATCCAGAAAAGGTTCTACTCCTATCCTGGGAATGAACATCTAGAAATAATCATTACCGTTCCATTTGCCTACATAAAAGCTCCAGTCATTATCATTTCAAGTTATACACTCCCCGTTGCTAAAGTTTCGTTTTCAGCGGATTGGTTCCTCTAGTAAAAAAAAGAAAAAAAAAGAAAGAAGAAAAAAAAAAGAGAAGAAAAAAAAGAGAGAAAGAAAGAAAGAGTAGCCAAGTCCTTCCCTTCAAGAAGTTTCAAGGTTTCCGAATAAAGGGAGTCATGTTATCCCCAAAGGAGCAAGTGTAGAAGTAGATGTTCACCAAGTGATCACCCCTCATAATCATTTCCTTATCATCATCATCTTATCATCCATTCCATTCCCTCATTCACATGCACATATGACTTTATTATTATTTTAGTTCCTATTGGATCCATGTCTTAACTGTGCAATATATGCAAGTGAGTTTGAGTGTCTCCCCACCTATAAGCTCCACATAAGCCTATTAGAAAGTAGGGTGAGAGAGAGAAGGCACTTTCCACTATGCCTTAGTTCCACAAATACCACATATTCTGAGAGAAGAGAGAAGGCATACACTACTCATGCCTTGGAGAGGATCCAGAAATACCACAAATGAGAGACCTGAGAGGTTCATACAAGGAAACTCTGAGTTTTATTTGAAAATCTTGCAAAAACTCCGGAACAATAGTTGATCAAAGAGCGAGAAACATAGCGCTCGACTTGACCGTTTTGTCTTTCAACTGCTCAAGACCCAAGTGATGGCTACAAGCCCCATGGTGAAAGGTAATATGAGTAAGTTTTGAGTCGAATAGTTCACTCTAATCCGAAGGAGAGTTCTTGTTTGAACGCATGTGTACTTTTGAGGCGTGAAAGCATTGTAGCAACTCCGATCCACCACCGAGTTTATCTTTGCTCGGGACGAGCAAAAGGTAAGCTTGGGGGAGTTGTTGACGGTCGTTAAGTGCCAATTTTTACCGTCAACTAGACATGAAAAAGGACCTAAATATAATTACCATCTAGATATAGGGCTTACACTAATGGAATTCCATGAGTTTTGGTGAATGTCTGTTTCTGCAGGGTGTCAGCTGAAAATACCCAAGGAAGGCCCACATGTCAGGTTTACATAGAGATAATCGGGAACCGGTGAAAATTCTGTAATCTGGAAGGTTCGAGAAGGCTCTGGACCAAACGGGAGCCCGAACGGGCTTGGTGGAGAGTCGGCCGACTCCCACCTTGGGTCGGCCGACCGTGACTGGACCAATCGGCGTCGCCCTCGCGGATCCCCTGTTCCACCGCCTTTGAGGATGAATAATAATCGTCCGTTTAGGTCGGTTTGATCCGAGGGCTGCGGTGCATCCTAGGGGGCTATATAAGCGGGGCCCCCGGCCCCCGGAGGAGGCATCCCTTGAAACCCTAATTCATTATTTCCAGAGAGGATCGGGTGAGGGGGTCCCTTGAATGGATCTCCTCCTAGAGCCTAGCATTCAAGATAGATAGAGAGAGTATAGGGTGGAGGTTGAGTTGGAGGAAGCCCGGCATGTCGGTGTCTCCTCTCCGGTTGTACTGCGGGATCAAGTCTCCTAACCCGAGGCTTGGTTCTAGGATCATTCTCGCAATTCAACTTCGATACTAGTAAGTTCTTGTTATTATTGCTCTTTGGTTTACGAGTTTACTTTATTCGCTTCCGGTTGGGAATAGAGTAATCGTTCAGTAAAGTAAGCGTGGTGCTTGGGCTAGGTTCACTCGTAGATGCTCCCTATCTAGCCGGAACCGTGGTAGTATCGAGGAAGTGACAATCCCTTTGTTACCTTTGTAATCCACTTCCCGTCGAGGTAAGGTAGGTCCAAAAGTGCTAGGTTAAGCATCCTCTCGTGGTGTCTTTTCTTAGGTGCTCCCATAGAGTAGTAGTTGCAAAGCTTGCCATAGGTTGGAAGGAGACTGTGGTAGTAATCCTCTCTATATCGCTCATTTACCTTGTCTGTAGCTCAGGGGTTAAGTATAGACTTGGGTTAGTCAGATGCACGTTTTCTCCTAGCGGATAAATAAATAACGATACTCTGGAATATCTCCCGGGTGAAGTGCTCACCGATATCCGTGCGCTTGCGGATTATTTCTCTTTGATTCTTTCGTGTGCGTATCTAGTATCAACAACCACTTGGGCTGTATATGCTTAGGATCTCTTGGTGGCTTCTCTTTCACTCTTCTCCAGCAATTCCCTTATGATTTTCATCTTGCTTGTTTGCTAGAATTTTGCTATCAACCACAATCGGTTCACTACCGGCAACCACAGGAGCCAGCATCGATCCGATAATGATGCTAGGCGATGGAGTACTCTTGGGAGTAGGCTTCTCAGGCACTTGAACCTTCTTCGGGATATAGGCTTGCTGCACAGGTGCCTTGATTGCCTTCTCTTGACTTGTCCCACTAGAGCTCGATTGAAACTCCAATCGGCTAGAGATAGGATGCCTTGCATTGTTCTCCAACCTCTGATGAACTGGGATGCGAGCTGTTGGATATGGTACCCACACACCTTGGGTGCCCCACTGTGGCAAAGGCAACACTGGTGAAGCTTGAGTAACCGGTGGTCCCCAACGAGATGGATGTGAACGAACAACCTGCATAGAAGGACCAGCTGGTGGAGTTACCCCCTTTTGCTTCTTATCTTCAGATTCTCGCTTAGGAGGTGTAGACTCTCTTTTTTTTATTGGCCGATTCTCGGAATCGGCCTTTTGTTGCTTGTACTTCACCATAAGTCGGTTAAAAGTACAAAGTGGCTTCACCACGAATTTCTTAGCTTTTTGCTCTTGCTCCTTCCACACTCCTATCTCCGGCTTGTGTGGTATAAATGTGCGGGTCACATGAATGCCGGAAGCGATGGAGCCCTCTGGAGGTTGAGAGTCGGTTTGATCGATTGTAACAATCAATTTAACCGACTTTGAAGTGCCGAAGATGTTGTCGGCTTGGTCCCCTTGTGGCGCCACCTTAGATGAAGTAGATGGGTCGGCTTGGCCGATCGGAGGGGTCGGCCGAGCCGGCCTTTGCTGCGCAGCTTGGGTCTCATACCACCATTGCCTCCACAATGCTTCCACTGAACTTGCGGTGATTGTAAGCTTGCTCTTGCCTTGATCATCCTTCTCAAGCGCCACTTGCCGCCCCAAATTCTTTTGGACATTCGGTGCAGGACGTGGCTCGCCGATAATGACATTCTTGCCTTTAGCTTTATCGGCTTGCTTAGGACGAATCAGGATAGCTGGTCTCCCTGCTCCAATGGTATTGGTAAGAAAAGGATTCATCTTGATCTCCATTTCAGCAAGACTCAATCGTCCCTCATTAAGGGCTGATTGTGTCCGTCGACGGAAATAATTACAATCGTTAGTTGCATGAGAATAAGAATTATGATATTTGCAATAAGCTCTCTTCTTAATCTCATCTGCGGAAGGCATGGTGTAATTGATTCTAATGTGTCCGATTTTAAGTAACTCATCAAAAATCCGGTCACACTTAGAAGTATCAAAAGTATACTTGACTTCCTCATTCTGATTCTTTTGAATCGGCTTGAGAGAAGGACAAGAAACAAGTTTCTTTTCTGCTGGCCACCTAATTTTAGCAGCATTGCACTCATGATTATCATCATCCGAACAATCTGAAAAAACATCAAAAGCATGTGTGTTCGAACGATGCGCTTTATATGTGTCTCGAGAATCTTTAAGGCGCGTTTCCCAGAAAATGGCCCTCTCGACAAGGTGATTGAAACTAGTAAATTATACATTCTCTAGCTTATCACGAATTCTAGAGTGCAAACCATTAAAGCATATATCTACAAGATCTATTTCAAAAATATTAAGATAAAAACACTTGTTTTTAATCTCTCTAACTCTATTAAAGAAATCTACAAACAGATTCATCACGCATTTGCCTAACGGTAGTAAGGTGTGCCAGTCTAGTTTCTTGGGTTCCAGTGTAAAAATGACTATGAAACTTTTCTTCTAATTGAGCCCAAGAATTAATAGAACATGGTGCTAAAGAAGTAAACCATGAAAAATCAGTACCAGTCAATGACAAAGGAAAATTACGAATTTTCATATGTTCATAAGCACTAGCTTCCCCTAATTGAGCAAGATACATACTAACATGTTGCATGGTAGTTTTATTACCAATACCATTAAATTTATGAAAGTCAGGTACCTTCCACCCCTCGGGATTCTTCATGTAGTCATATGCACAAGGGTATGGCTTGGTGTACATATTCTTAGCAGTTTTCAAGTGCACACCTAGACTTTCTTCGAGGGACTTAGTAAAATCCTCCCTAAACCGATTCAACACATCGTTGAAATCGTTAGAGGGAGGAGGAGAAGTGTTGTTGCCCTCAAGCATGGGATTCCTGCTAGGAGACTTCGGTGGGTTGGGTAGAACATTGTTTCCCTTCGAAGCTCTTGATGCCCTATGATCGGTTCGCAATGGACCCGATTTTGGAGCACCCCCTGATGAATCAGCTCCAGCATGACCGGTTCCGGTAAACGGACCCGATTGGAATTTGCTGGCGTCAACGAAAGATGTTTGGTTCTTGAAAGAACCTTGGGGCATACCAAATTCAGGTTGTTGTAAAACGCTCGATTCATCTGAATCGTGTGCTTTGCCCGTTAACTTAATGATCTTAGCCTCTAACAAATTATGAGAATGTTGTAGATGAAGTAAGTGCATTATTTTGATCTAACAACATCTTAGCAACCTCAGCTTGAGTAATAGGACCATCATCGAATTTAGGGCTGGTTTCATCGTTTACCTGCTCTTCCGATGACGTCATGATGTCCTCAATGCTTGGTTCTAGCTCCAGAGTCACCCGCTCATGACGATCTTTCACGCAGCCTCCCAAGAAGGCCTTCATGAGATCATTCATCTTCGCATCAAGTTGAGCCTTCAACTCCGGAGATAGCTCGTCCACGGAGGTAGGTCGGATGATGTTGCCGCCATGGACATCACTTTTATCCAGCGTTGAACCGTCACCCGCCATGTCACCGTTTGAGGAAAACTTGAGCTTTCGCCTTGTCTTCCCCCAGCGGAGTCGTCAAAAAGTATGTTGATGCCGAAAGTGATCCGACGCCAAGCACACCACACGTGGGCTTTAGACGCCCTCGAGGTAGCCCTAAGCGACCTGCAACAATGGTAACCACGCAGCGTAACCGGCAAGAACCGATCTAGAGACCGCTAAGCTGATGTAGAGCCCGTGGATGACCGGTAAAGCTCCCAAACTCGCTCCCGAAAGGATCCGTCAGGGATGAGCACGTGGAGGATCTCCTAGGACCAGCGGATGGCACCTAGGATGCCAACGGAACTCGCGGAGAGAGCCGTCGGACAGCAACTAGAGGGGTTGAGGAGAGAATTAGGGCAAAAGGAGATAGATTGGTTTTGTTGTATTTGACGATTGATAGATGGGATCAATCGGCCGTGATCCTCTCATATATATAGAGGGGGGTGGTCTTATCCCGGTAGGAAACATCTTCAAAACTCGTACGACAAGTTTCCATACCCAAAACTTCCCAAAAACGTGACCGGAAACGGAGTCGGTCGCGCCCAACACGCGTCGGACGCGTCCGACGCCTTTGGACGCGCGTCCGGCGCTCGCTCACGCGCGCGGTACTCTGTGCCGTCGGACGCGTTTGGTGCTTTGGGCCGTGTCCGGCGCCTCAGCGTCCGACGCTGGGCCTTACTGGGGAGCGTCCGGCGCTCGGATGACGCGTTCAGCGCTCCCCAAGCCGCGCGTCCAGCGCTCGGTGCCGGCTCGGCTGCCTCTGGACCGCATCCGGCGCTGGCGGGGGCAGCGTCTAACGCTTGTACCAGGCACCGAAATCGTCCGTCTCGCCGTCCGACTTCCCGAATTGATGTGTTGATCCCCATTAGCCATTTTCGAGCGTCAACACTAACTTTGGCATTTGAATAGGATCATTCCGAACTGTGTGGTGATGCATGTTAGAAGATGTAACAAACTAATCTTGTAACGTGCCATATCTTGTGACACGGCGATGACCGTGATCATGAGCATGGGTTCACGTGCTAGAAATGCAAAAGATGGATTCCAAGGAATTGGGTTCACTATTTCAAAGCGTTCAACCAAGACATGGAGCAGCGGTGAGGTCGCCCGGCACACATCACTGAAGTCATAAACCCACTCCTTCTGCAAGATAGGAGGAAAGGGCAGGAGGTGATACTGAATATTGTGTGCCTCATGGAGTTCTTGACGTGGTGGAAATGCCAAAGATGGATTCAGAGGAACTGGGTTCACTATTATAATGCATTGTCTCTTTAGATTAATTGATACATAGTTTTTTTTTGTTGCTTGAAAACTTATATTTGCTTTATTAGTTGTTTGAGCTTGCAGATTTAAAACAGTAGTCGAAATTTGCCTTCAACATCTTCCAATTTAGATAAGCAGGTGGAGTTTCAACTTTCTAGCGGTGCTATTCAGAATATAATTATTCTGCCCTAGCAGTATTTGTTTTTTCGTTTAAATTGTCTAGAACAACAGTTTTCATCACTAGTGTGCATATATTGCTTCGAGTATCACAAGTTTCGAAGCTGAAATGAAGACGTGGTGGAAATACAAAAGATGGAATCAGATGAATGGGGTTCGCTATTTCAAAGTGTTGTCTGATTGTCTCTTCAGATTAATTGATGCATACTTTTTTTTGGCTATTTATTGGTACCTGTGATACTCGAATTTTTTTTCGAAAACGTGCTAATTGCACGTACCTCATTAAGCGAAGTTAGAATTGTTTTTACATTCCGACTATCCTAGAGACGAGTTGCCAAGAGGATTAGGCAGACAGAACACAAACAAAAGGCGCCGGCTCGAACGGCGGAGCTTCGGAGAGGTCGTACTAACTACTAAACTGATTGTGCGACAGTGAGGCCGATGACCACGAGCAGCCTATTCCGGCGTCGGCGCGTAGCGCGCCCGGCGGGCACCGCGCTGAGGAAACATAACCTGCATGGCCTGCTTCCTGGCGGACAGGCTTGCGTTGTGATAGTCGAATTTATTATGGTTCAAGCCTGCATCCAGCTGCTAGCAGAATGAGGACTAGCTACATATTCCGGTATTCAACGATTGCTATCCCACTTTGACTGTCTTCGAGTATCCCAAGTTTCATGACTGGAACTCCATGAAAACTTGTACAAGCTTTATTAAATGTTGGAGCTTGCAGATTTAAAATAGAAGTAAAAATTTGCACCACTACACTAAAGGTCAACAGAGGTGGGCAAAACGAACTAACAGAGGCTTACTAGGCACCCGCCTCCATTCAAAGGTCTCTGTTGATGGAGATCTTTGAAGGCTGTTGCATTTGTCTCCCTCTGAAAATCAAGCAAAATACCAAAAAAAAAAAAAAGTGACACCGCAAGTGTTGCCGCTGCCGCCCACACTGTCTTCGCTTGATCCAAGAGCAGCTCCTCGCTGGTGCATCCACGAGCAGCCCAGGATATTTTTTTTTGAGGTAACTGGAGGGGCCGAGGCCCCTACAGGGTGATTTATTAAAAGCAAGAAACAGTACAAGCAGAAAACAGAATACAGGGCACAAAGAAAAGATTAAGGCACAGCAAAAGAAAGAAAAAAAGCCAAAAAAGAAGGAAAAAACAAATTAAGGCAGCTGAAGCAACCATTGATCAAAATGGACACTGGCACTGGCTTTAACTCTGTGCTCAAGCAGCTGAAGCAGCCCAGGATATGTCCATGTGTCCCCACTGCTGCCCCTCGCAAGCACCCTCCGACCCGTTGCTCCTCCCTCATTATCTAGTACTCCATCCGTCCCATTGATCATGCAATTATGGGAATCGTGCCCGTAAAGTTTACTAAAGTTTGACCAAGTTTATAGTGATTAATATTAACATTTGTGACTCAACTAAAACTTATTATGAAAATATATTTCGTCCTCAATCTAATGATACTAATTTTGTATTGTAAATGTTTATTAATATTTTGTACAAAGTTGGTCAAAGTTGAGTCTAGATAATTTCTCGGGAAGCGAGAATTGCATCTTCTTTAGGACGGAGGGAGTACCTGCCAAATCCTCCTAGCCCACTCATGCCTCGGGCTTGGATCGTGTACTTATCGCCCAACTACATTTGCAGCTAATCCAATCTGAGGACACATGGTTTTTACCATAACCATAATGTGGCCTTTTGTGATGAGCGATTGTCAACATGCCAACACAACGGCGTGTGTGAGTGTGTTTCTACTAACCGATGGCACGCGGTTTCATGTCAAACAATGGTGTCTCTTGGCTTGTGTTGTTTGCAGGTGTCGAGCTCGGAGACAGTGGTCGACAGTGCAGTGAAGGTTAAGTAGGGCGTGCCGTGCTGACGGACCGGGTGCGGTGAAGGGCGGACGTGAGGCTTGGACCGAGGACCTTGAAGCCGGCGGCTAGGCGGCTAGTAGGCGACAACCGGACATTGACAAGCGCAAGTGTACACGGCGGGGATGCGTACGGGCTACGCTACTCGCGGACGGTTTGGTGGTTTGTCCTCAAAACCATCGGCGGGGGATGCGTACGGGCTACGCTACTCGCGGACGGTTTGGTGGTTTGTCCTCAAAACCATCGGCGGGGGATGCGTACGGGCTACGCTACTCGCGGAGGGTTTGGTGGTTTATCCTCAAAACCATCGGTGGCGGGTTTCCCTGGTTTGCGCCTCAAAACCGGGGTGGAGGTCCCGCGTGGACGGACGGCACATGGCGGCATCGGGGAGATTGCGTGGAGCAAGGCTACCGGTGAGGAGGCGCGGTGGCCGTCGGATCAAGAGAAGTCTGAGTTGGAACCTTATGCCCCTGGCTAAGTAGTTTGGCTCTTCATGTATCCAAGGGCAAAGAAGGAATGTAAAATAGTCTTGCCCCTATAAATAAAGAATGAGGGTCTTCCTTCCCCCTCACCTCTTTACCTCTTTCATTTTCCATTTTTTCCTTTAGGTTTTTTCCTTCCTCCAGTTGTTGTGTGAGAGAGAGGTTTGCAAATCTTTGATTTATACTCGAACCAGCTTGTGTGGCAAGTTAGCGCTCACAGCTTTCCTCCAGGATTAATCATGCATCTGTGATTCTTGAGATGAATTTGTGGCTTTCACAGTTGAAGTGATCTCGGACAGTTCGCGAGTGTATACGGACGGATTGAGCTCTCGAGCTTCACTTGTGTTTTTCCCGAGCTCTCTTTTGCCTCTTGTGTTCTCGATGCGATTTCTTCGATTTGACGCCGTTTGAGTTCGTTCTTTTTGCTCTGATTGATGCTTTGTCGAGTGATGAACTAGATCACCAAGTGATTTGAACCAATTCCACTCGTGCATCAAGAAACCGCGGGATTTGCATTTTGGGGAAAAACTGTGTTCTTGATGTGGATCTGAGATTTCCCGGAGATTGGGTAGAAATTGGACGATGATCTCTTGAAGTAAGTTCATCTATCCCGCCATGATTCTCTGTGCGAATTTTGGGGACGAGCTATGTTGATTTGATCCACTTTTTTGACCTCGCGCTTGTCCTGTTCGTCTGTCCAGCTCGTCGGTTCCTTTCTGTGTGCTTGACTCCCAGGCAGGTGGACCGATGATGGCGTCGAGCACCTATGGTGCATATCGGCACGAGGTCAAGTGCTGCTAGCCAAAGCTGACGCTGCAGCTGCGTGCTTCAGCCGAGTACCGCAGCTAGGACTCTGGTGTTTGTTCCATTCTTCTCGTTGTTCTTATCTGTTCTTCGCGTGAGGAAACCAGATCGAGCAGAGCATCCTGCTGTTTCTTCGATCCAGCGCCAAGGCACAGCTGGCTTGCTGCTTGTCCCTTCTCAGCAGCCTTGCTGCTCTCCTTGTGCCGTGCGCTTCAGGCACCGAGTGGTGCATGGCCGGGAGGCGCAAGTAGCAGCAGTACAGAAGGTGCTGGACCATTTCAGACTGCAGAGAAAGTGCAGCTCGTGCCAAGGCGTCGCTTTCGGACTCCAGGTTCGCAAGGTAGAAAAATTGCTGGGTAAGCAGCAAGTGCAAAGCTCCCGTTCGTATTTGTTCAGTAGCAAGGGATTTACATCTTCGTGAATTGCTTCTCAAATTCTAGAGCTATCACTTTCGAGCTACAGGGACCATTAATTGCTTGCTCACCATTTCTTTCTAGTAATGTGCCGTGCTTGATTTTGATTGGTCCAAAGCATTAGCTTTTGTATAAGTGAAATACTACTTGCAATTCTATTTTACTTCTCACGGTTTGGCAAAGAAAATGCTCTTCCCAACATCAGCTCGTTGGCAGGAAGTGAAGTATCGAAGTTACTAGTTCAGTATCTTGCTTTGCCTTGAGCCCGAGCCTGAATATTTATTTGGTCAGAAAGTGTGCTTCTTGCCACCGTGAATTACCAAAGCTATCTAAACTATTCTGTGTGCTCCCATTTACTTCTGTTACTTGACGTGGGATTCACGGTTGTAAGATTGTGCCCAAATCTTCTATCTGCAGCAGGAGCCGCAAGCTAGCTGTCTTTGTGTTGGGCTTTTTCATGTCTCAGGTTGCTTGTACAGCCGATGGCTAGTTTGTATGGTTCAGTGTGTCGAAAAATCGGTTTCTAGCAGTTGCAGGTTCTGATGCACCACATTGACAAGGAGCAGACTCTAGTGCCTTGAGTTCAGCACTTGTGTTGCTTCCAGTGTCCAACAGAAGCAAGCAACTTTCAGTTTTGATAAGTAACTATTTTCCTCGAGATCATCATTTTATCCGCAGATTGCGCGTTTGTGCTCTGATTCGATTTCTGCCTGTTGCGTTGGCTTTGTGGTGTCCCGCTGTGTTCCTCGGGAACATCCACCTGCTCGTTTGGGTCGTGGACATCACGGTATTTGCTTTACGTGTTTGGCGGTGAAGTTGGGACAGTGGCCTAATAATTTCGTAAGAAATTTTTACGGCTCCCATTCACCCCCCTCTGGTCGCCGTTTTCGGTCCTTCAATTGGTATCGGAGCCGGTTAAGGATCACTCCACCTTAATCGGTCCGTGATCCATGGGCGGCCTTGTTTGAGGGAAAATTCTCTGCCGACCTACTTTGTCGAGGTTTTGAGCTTTATCTTGCTAACCCTAACGGTGCCTTGAGAGATGGCACCAAGCTCCTCTTCTTGTGTGTCTTTGTCCTCAGATTTGAATGGACTTGCCATCAAGGATGACCTCATGAGGAGAAGGCAGAGTGCGACACTTGAAAAGGAACGTGAGGTGGATGCTTTGTTGGACCTCCTAGATGATGATGAGCTTTCGGCGGAGGATCTTCTGCACAAACTTGGCAATGTCAAGAAAGGTACACTTGTTAGTAGCGTTCTGTGGTTGTCTTGCCGACTTACTGCTTGTATGGAGCATAGTGCTAGAAATGATGAGCTTTGTGTTACTTTGCATAGAAAGATCAAGAAGTTGAAATGCTCTATTTCTAGGTTGAAATGTGGTCTTGCTCATTGGAAATCTCGTGCCTTAATTTCATGCACTTCTTGTGATAACATGCTTAGGAAGAATGATTTGAGCTTTTCTCTTGCATGCTTAAAATCTGAAAATGAGTTGCTCAAATTAAATGCCTCTATGCCTTGTCTTGCATGGGTTGACTTGCATAAGGATCTTGATAAGGCTAGAGATGAAATTGCTTTGCTAAAGTCAAATGCTTCTTTGCCATGTGTTTCTTATGAATCTTTGCTTGTTGAAATTGATGAATTAAAAGTGACTCACACCACATGTGAAAATGAAGTTTTGGTTTTGAAGCAAATGCGCGATAATATGAGCGCCAAGTTGGTTGAGCACAATGAGAGGAGTGCTAACCTTGAGAAAGAGATTGAACTCTTGCGTACCACATATGCCAAGTGCATTGAGAAGGAAATAGAAAACTTGAAAAATGCTCCTTGTGGTACTTGTGATGTCCTCAAGCTTGAAAATGAGGTTTTGGCTAAACGATGCAAGAGTCTTTGTGCTAAGTTTTTGGATTCTCGTGACTCTTGCAACTCCGATGTTGTTGTTTTTGAGATTGATTTTTTGCAACCGGAGTTGAGTTCTTGCATTGCGCGTGAGTCTTTGGATTGTAGCACTTGTGCTAAGGCTTTGGATAGCTCTTCCATAGCTAGTCCTAAGCTTGTTGCTTCTTCGGGTGATGTCCAAGGGATTTCTCATGGCAAGGGTGCTTCTCAAACTCTTGGAACGCATGTTCCCAAACAAATCTTCAAATGCACCTTTTGCAAGAAAGATGGGCATTTATTCGATTTCTGCTTTCGCCGTGTCAAACACGAGCGACGTGTTCGAGCTAAGGCTTATAGGAAGCCACGTGGCCTCTCACATGGCACGTGTGCTCCTAGTGTTGGTGCCAAGTTGAATGTTGATGCTTATTGTTCTAAGTCTCAAGGGACTTCTCACTTGATGGAGAATGGTGTGCCTTCCAATAGGCCTTTGTACCATTGCTCCTTTTGTGGGAAAGATGGGCATCAAGAGAGCTTTTGCTATCGGCGTGCCAAACGCATGCGGCAAGCTCGTTCTTCTAGGCCTTTGATAGTTCATTACCCCTCTCATGGTATGAACACTTATGAGCCTAGGAAGAAGCCTCTTTACTTTGAAGGATTCTATGACTCCTTCTCTAGTGAGTTAGGTCATGATTGTGGACATGCTTCTAGTGCTTCTTGTGTTTGTCCACAACATGCTTCTCATGGTGCTTCTATTGGTTCTTCTCATAAGACCTTGGAAGATGCTTGTCTCTTTGCTCATGGGTCTCCTCGTTTTTCTTCTCAAGTTGTCCTTTTGAGGAATGCTTCCAAGGATGTTTCAAAAATGCATTTGAACCAACATTTGCATCATGCTAACACACATGGTTTGCTAGCCCAAGTGTTTACCCTTTATTTAGTATCATGTTACATGCTTTTACTTCCAAATTGATATCATCTTTGGGCATTATAGCATGTGTTGAGAACTTGGGTGCTTTTGGGTTTTGACATGTCTTTTGGTTGCATTTGGTTTCCTTGAGTTTTATCCATTTTGTATTGAAACTTTTATTTTGTTTTTGTGTTCCCTAGCTTTCTGTTGCTAGGTGTCTTTGGTTGAGGGGAGTTCAGCTTCTTTCGAGGGTGAGTTGGTTCTTTTGTGCTTTCTTGTTGCTTGCTTTGAACCTTCTCTTTTGGTCATTACCGTTTGTTGAGCGCAAAAATTGGACCCCTGTTAAATTGGCCGGGAGGATGCTTGATGAGCATAGGACTCCTAGGTGGTTTTGGGCCGAAACAATCAACACAGCTTGTTTTGTTTGAAATCGCTTTTTCCCTTGAGCTTTCATGAAGAAGACATTCTATAAGTTGTGATTTGGACATTTGTCCAAGGTGAGCCATTTTCGAGTGTTTGGTTGCAAGTGTTTTATCTTGAAGAAGGGAAACTGGACAAATTTGAATCGAGATCTTCAGACGGGATTTTTCTTGGTTATGCATCTCATTCGCATGCTTATCGAGTACTTAACCTTGAAACTAACCGTGTCATGGAGACTTGTGAAGTCACTTACGACGAGACCGCACCTTGTTCCTCTCCTGTTTTTGAGCATGCAGGTGATTAGGAGATTGGCGAGAGCATTTTTGTGGAGGAGGAGCAGGACGATGCCGATTGGGGTGATCCCGAGCCGACTCCACCGGCTGCCCTAGTTGACCCTGCGACGACTACTTCTGTCGACGGCCTAAGTACTTCTTCCTCGACTTCATATGGGCCGAACGACTTGTTTTCCTCAGCTTGCACCAGTTGCACCTGAGGGAATTTCAGTTGCGATTGAGGGGAGACGACTTCATCAAAGGAAGCACCTCGGCACATTCAGTAGCGCCATCCTCCTGAGATCTTGATCGGTAACACACAACCGACCTTGTGAGTTTTTCGCAAATTGCTCTTTCTGCCTTTGTTGCCGACAAGTTTGCCCTCTTGCGAGTTTAGTTGGACGTTTTGCTTCCCATTTTTAGATGTGGGAAGTTTTGGATCTTGATGTACAGTGTTCTTCGGCTTTCTCTTTTGCCTTTGCTTTTGCTCTTTTGTATCATATTGCATTTCATCATGTATCATAGTGAGCTTCTTGGATATAGCAGTCTAGATTACATTTATGCTCCTGCTAGTATGCCTTGTTTATATGTGATGGTGCTTGCAGCTTAGGCTCCTTTTGATCACTTTGTTACATGTTATGAGCTAAGCCTGCTTTTCTGAATGTGAACTTGACTAATACATGATGAAACTTAAAAATGTTCACCATCTAGTTTGGTACTTAGCATGCATAGTTTTGACAAGTCCCTTGTTCTATCCTCTGTACGCTAAGCGACTATGGCTCATGCTTTGTTTACTTGACTGGTTAAGCACCTATGTGACCTTGTGGTAATAGTAGAAAGACTCTTTTTATGGTCATCAAAATAAAACAAAACAAAATAAAAAAAACAACTGAGTGCATAAGGGACTGGCAAGTGCCTACGTGACCTTGTGGCAAAAGACCAAGCATAAGGGACTGGTGGGCCTTTGACAAGGCAAATGCATGGGACAGTCCCTTAGGGTGCACAGGTTAGAACCGGGTTGATTTCCAGCTTATGTTTGCTATGTGCTCGGCTTGATGGTGAACCCCTGTTTTTCTGAAAATACTTAAAATTGATCCAAAAATGCTTCTGTATCATATTTCATTCCATTTGATCAATTTGAGCATTGGCTTTGACATGTGCTTGTTGCTATACACTTGCCATACTTGCTAGAGCATCTATGTACTCGGATTGCTTTACTCTTGAAGCTCTGCATTTTTGCATCTCTTTCATGGCATGTTTTGAGGTGGAGTTGCAGTCTCTTT
Source organism: Themeda triandra (assembly GCA_018135685.1). NCBI lineage: Eukaryota > Viridiplantae > Streptophyta > Magnoliopsida > Poales > Poaceae > Themeda > Themeda triandra. Next base: position 75,457 of record JAENPR010001683.1, on the reverse strand, counting down.
TGCTTCGATCTTGATAAGTGCATTTGCCAACAAGGGGGAGAAATATCCACAAATCCAGAGAGTTCATTTGTGAGGATGCATTTGTCAAGGGGAGTTGCACTCCGAGTTTTGAGGGTCAAGCTGTTTTGCTAGATGTGTTGAGCCGCTGCCTCTTCTTGAGGGTCTAGCTGTTTCTCTTGCAAGTTGTGCTTTGCTAGCGGTGTTGAGCCTGTTTTGTCTCTTCTTAAGGGCTAGCTTTCGTTTTGCTTGGTTGCGTCGAGCCGTTGCCCATATCTTTGGGAACCAAGTTTTGCTCTAGCTTTGCTCATAGCAAGTGACCCTTTTCCAGCTTTTCTTTGGCTTTTGGTCACTTGGATGAGTTGTCTCTGGTTTTGTGTTGATGTTGACAATGCACTCATCAAGGGGGAGATTGATGACACATGGTTTTTACCATAACCATAATGTGGTCTTTTGTGATGAGCGATTGTCAACATGCCAACACAACGGCGTGTGTGAGTGTGTTTCTACTAACCGATGGCACGCGGTTTCGTGTCAAACAATGGTGTCTCTTGGCTTGTGTTGTTTGCAGGTGTCGAGCTCGGAGACAGTGGTCGACGGTGCGGTGAAGGTCAAGTAGGGCGTGCCGTGCTGACGGACCGGGTGCGGTGAAGGGCGGACGTGAGGCTTGGACCGAGGGACCTTGAAGCCGGGCGGCTAGCTGTGGTAGCTGACAACTGGGACATTGACAAGCGCAAGTGTACACGACGGCGGATGCGTACGGGCTACACTACTCGCGGACGGTTTGGTGGTTTGTCCTCAAAACCATCGGCGGGGGATGCGTACGGGCTACGCTACTCGCGGACGGTTTGGTGGTTTGTCCTCAAAACCATCGGCGGGGGATACGTACGGGCTACACTACTCGCGGAGGGTTTGGTGGTTTATCCTCAAAACCATCGGTGGCGGGTTTCCCTGGTTTACGCCTCAAAACCGGGGTGGAGGTCCCGCGCGGACGGACGGCACGTGGCGGCATCGGGGAGATTGCGTGGAGCAAGGCTACCGGTGAGGAGGCGCGGTGGCAGTCGGATCAAGAGAAGCCTGAGTTGGACCCTTATGCCCTGGCCAAGTGGTTTGGCTCTTCATGTATCCAAGGACAAAGAAGGAATGTAAAATAGTCTTGCCCTATAAATAAAGGATGAGGGTCTCCCTTCCCCTCACCTCTTTACCTCTTTCATTTTTCATTTCTTCCTTTAGGTTTTTCCTTCCTCTAGTTGCTGTGTGAGAGAGAGGTTTGCAAATCTTTGATTTATACTCGAACCAGCTTGTGTGGCAAGCAGAGCGCCTAGTCTCTGCTGTTTCCTCCGGGATTAGTCATGCGTCTGTGATTCTTGAGATGAATTTGTGGCTTTCACAGTTGAAGTGATCTCGGACAGTTCGCAGGTGTATACAGCGGACAGTTCGAGCTCTCAGCTTCTGTGTTTTTTCTGAGCTCTCTTTTGCCTCTTGTGTTCTCGATGCGATTTCTTCGATTTGAGGACGTTTGAGTTCGTTCTTTTTGCTCTGATTGATGCTTTGTCGAGTGATGAACTAGATCACCAAGTGATTTGAACCAATTCCACTCGTGCATCAAGAAATCACGGGATTTGCATTTTGGGGGAAAACTGTGTTCTTGATGTGGATCTGAGATTTCCCGGAGATTGGGTAGAAATTGGGCGATGATCTCTTGAAGTCCATCTATCCCGCCATGATTCTCTGTGCGAATTTTGGGGACGAGCTATGTTGATTTGATCCACTTTTCGCCAGAGTTTTGACCTCGCGCTTGTCCTGTTCGTCTGTCCAGTTTGTCGGTTCCTTTCTGTGTGCTTGACTCCGAGGCAGGTGGACCGATGATGGCGTCGAGCACCTATGGTGCATATCGGCACAAGGTCAAGTGCTGCTAGCCAAAGCTGACGCTGCAGCTGCGTGCTTCAGCCGAGTACCGCAGCTAGGACTCTGGTGTTTGTTCCATTCTTCCCGTTGTTCTTATCTGTTCTTCGCGTGAGGAAACCAGATCGAGCAGAGCGTCCTGCTGTTTCTTCGATCCAGCGCCAAGGCACAGCTGGCTTGCTGCTTGTCCCTTCTCAGCAGCCTTGCTGCTCTCCTTGTGCCGTGCGCTTCAGGCACCGAGTGGTGCATGGCCAGGAGGCGCAAGTAGCAGCAGTACAGAAGGTGATGGACCATTTCAGACTGCAGAGAAAGTGCAGCTCGTGCCAAGGCCCTCTCGACCCTCTCCCGAGCCACCTCCACCTCCGCTTCAATCCTCCACCAAATCCACCCAAATCAAGCCTTCTCCGACCAAGCCCCTGCCAGATCCGGCATCAGCGTCGCTCGATCTCCTCGCTGGTACCGGCAGCTCCACAGGAAATCGTGTTTCAAAGGTGCTATGGCCATCCATGGCGCCGCCGCCGCCGGCGGGCCACACGCCGCCTCACCCTCCGGCTGGTGCTGCTGGGCCGGCGTCGCCATACTCCTGCTCTCCCGAGCGGATCGAGGACGGGCTCCGTACGGGCGCACCCGCCGCTGCCGGTGTCCGTGCGGCAGGAACGTCATCAGTCATGCTGGTGCTCGGCGCCCCTTCTGCGGCTTCCCGCGCCCCTCCGGTGGCTGTCTCCACGACGCCAGACCTCGCTATCGTGGACGCCGAAGCTGGCGTGACCGTGCAAGCTGCTGCTGTCGTGGCCGCCACTGAGTTCTCTATTTCCAGCTCTGGGGCGCTGCTGCCCGCTCGCTCAGCACCCGCGGAGCCGTCGACGCCGGGTGCTGTTGTTGTCATGGACGCCACCGCCGGGTCCAAATCCGTCGCCGCCCCGCTGGTGCCTGCCACCGGTGGAAAGTCGGTAGACGACGAGCTGGTCATCGCCGAGGATGTCCTGGAAGCGCTGTTGCCGCCGTATCCTTTGCCGTTGCCGCCAGCGGGGGCTCCTCGGCCCCCCTGCCTGGAGGAAGAGGTCCTCGTGGAGGACATCCTTGACGACGAAGACGAGGAAGATGACGACGATGATGCGCCGATGCCCTGTGCCGTCAGCAGCCTGAACGCAGCCACGCCATCGTCGCCATCACTGCTACAGTCTGGGTGCCATACATCTCAGGTGCTGTCTAAACCGCTCTCTCCCCTTGCGGCGCCCTTCCATCCTGGGGCCTGCTCGGTGGGGCGCTCGAAGGCTAGTCGCTGGGCAGACGCCGACCCCGACGCGGTCACCTCCGACGACGAGCCCACCCCGGCGGGCGCACGCCTGTCGTATCTCGAAGCAGCTCGCAGGGTTCTTCAGGCCACGACCTCTACATCGGCCGGGGCTGTGAGCGCGACGCCGCGTGTTGTCGCCACGGAGGCTGCCCAACAGGTACCTGCAGTGAGGCGCAAGCGGCGGCGCAAGTCCAGCGCGTCGCCGGAACGTGGGGCTCCACCGCCGCTGTTCGCGCGGGCGCCTGCACAGGTTCGCCTCGGTCCGCAGCCGGCGGCAAGGGTCCCTGTGTACAAGCGCCTCCAGCCGCGGCTTAGAGAGCCGGCGCCTGACGTGTCCGGGCACACCGTTGACGCCGATGGCTTCCAGGCTGTCCGGAGTCGTCGCCACCGGCGCGGACCTGGGAAAGTGGCACCCAAATGCCACCGCCCAGTGCCGCCAGTGCCTGTGGGTCGCTGCTTCAACTGCCTGGAGCACGGCCACATCGCCGCTCAGTGCCGCTCTCCGTCGCGTTGCTTCCGTTGTCGGGATACGGGTCATCGGGCGAAGGCTTGTGTGCGTGGCCGTTTGCCGGCGCGCAAGCGTGGCCCTTCTCCACCGTGCAAGCCTTCGGCCTCGAAGGCACGCCACCCAAGCGGGGGTGTCAACGAGCGACTTTCGTCCTATGATGCCAGCCCCCCGGTTTCCCGGGACGCGGCTCGTGGCCCTCCAACCTCGGAGGTGGTCGTGCGGGAAGCCCTGGGGGCGGCCGTGGAGGTTGCCTCAGGGGCCACCTGCAGAACCAGACGACGTCGACGATGACATAGAAAGCGGCAACATCGAGGCGGACCGACGAAAGGGGCAAGCCTGGAGACGCCGGCAGACTACGTCGACCACACCGCGACCGCCGCGGCCATGGCGGCGTGCTGCTTCCTTGAGCAGGACCTCCTGGCGGTGGAGTTGGGCGCGTGCGAGAGGCTTGCAGCGTGGTTTGACCCCATGTTGGAGGAGTTCACCTCGCTCGTCCCGAGCCCCTCCCCTCCGTTGGCGGTCCCTCAGGAAGTGTTGTTGCTGTCGGCACCGCCCACCACCGACGATGTGACGCCCACGCCGACCTCCGACCACGTGACACCCACGGCACCGGATCCGTTCCTGGGCTGCCCCGTAGTGGGCGATGCTTCTACCACCATGCCCGACGTGGTGGATCTACAGAGCCAGGGACCGAGCGTTGACCTCTCTTCTGCCGTTGGCTCGGCGGGGGAGATGCTTGCTGCTGTTGGAGTTGTGGTCCCCGCTGCTACGGTCCACGATGCCACCTTGCCGCTACTCCAGGACGATGCGGCATGTGGGGCGTCCGCATTTGTCGAGTGTCGTGGCCATGATGGGCTCGCGGCTCCGGAGGTGTGTGTGCCTGTTGTTCAGCAGGTTGTCGGGGAGCGAGGCAATGGTGGTGTCTGTGTCATCGACACCGGCGCGGCGACCGGGAGAGTTGCGGATATTGGGGATGCTTCCCTGGTCCTCCGCCCGGAGGCCACGACGTCTTCCCCGGCCTCTGCGACAGGCTCCGACGTGGCGACACCGGTTCCTAAGATGGCGGTCGATGACTTCATCTCCCGCTTCAAGAAGCCTTTGGATCAGCCTCTCATCCTGTCGCCGCCGCGTCTCAGGATCACACGTGACCCGAGAGCACATGCGATGAGGAACCGATCCTCGGGAGGAGTGCACGGTTGACGGCCAAGAGCAAGCACAGGGAACCGAAGCCTGAGGCCCAGGCTAGAAAAATACTAATGAAGAAGCTGGGCATGGAGGTCGAAACGCAGGAGCCGGACACGGCGTCGTTCGACGAGTTCCAAGCTGCCTTCACACTCCCGTTGCCGGAACAGACCAGGAAGGCCATGGAGACGTACTACCTGGGGAGGTGCCGATTCACGGCCGAGGTGCCGGCGATGGTCGTGGACCAGTCGTGACGAGTCGCATTGTTGAGCTCTCCAGCTTGTGGTCGCACAATTAGTTAGCCATGTAATACAAACGTTAAGGATCCGGTAGTTAGGTTTCTTTGTTTGGGTTCGGCGATGGCTTCTCGCCACCATCATCCTAAGTCTTGGTTGTAGGCCTTACGACCATTCCATTCCTCTTAATGAAATACGGACATATTTGCCTGCTCGCGAAATAAAAAAGCTCGTGCCAAGGCGTCGCTTTCAGACTCCAGGTTCGCAAGGTAGAAAAATTGCTGGGTAAGCAGCAAGTGCAAAGCTCCCGTTCGTATTTGTTCAGTAGCAAGGGATTTACATCTTCGTGAATTGCTTCTCAAATTCTAGAGCTATCACTTTCGAGCTACAGGGACCATTAATTGCTTGCTCACCATTTCTTTCTAGTAATGTGCCGTGCTTGATTTTGATTGGTCCAAAGCATTAGCTTTTGTATAAGTGAAATACTACTTGCAATTCTATTTTACTTCTCACGGTTTGGCAAAGAAAATGCTCTTCCCAACATCAGCTTGTTGGCAGGAAGTGAAGTATCGAAGTTACTAGTTCAGTATCTTGCTTTGCCTTGAGCCCGAGCCTGAATATTTATTTGGTCAGAAAGTGTGCTTCTTGCCACCGTGAATTACCAAAGCTATCTAAACTATTCTGTGTGCTCCCATTTACTTCTGTTACTTGACGTGGGGTTCACGGTTGTAAGATTGTGCCCAAATCTTCTATCTGCAGCAGGAGCCGCAAGCTAGCTGTCTTTTTGTTGGGCTTTTTCATGTCTCAGGTTGCTTGTTCAGTGTGTCGAAAAATCGGTTTCTAGCAGTTGCAGGTTCTGGTGCACCACATTGACAAGGAGCAGACTCTAGTGCCTTTGAGTTCAACACTTGTGTTGCTTCTAGTGTCCAACAGGAGCAAGCAACTTTCAGCTTTAATAATTGGCTATTTTTCTCGAGATCATCATTTTATTAGCAGATTGTGCGTTTGTGCTCTGATTCGATTTTTACCTGTTGAGTTGGTTTTGTGGTGTCCCGCTGTGTTCCTAGGGAACATCCACCCGCTCGTTTGGGTCGTGGACATCACCGTTTTTGCTTTACGTGTTTGGTGGTGAAGTTGGGACAGTGGCTTAATAATTTCGCAAGAAATTTTTACGGCTCCCATTCACCCCCCTCTGGTCGCCGTTTTCGGTCCTTCACAATCTCAAAGGACAAGTTTGTTGGCAATTCTAGAGCACTCAGATGTGTCGTGGCAACTGTTGGGTCCTGATGAATTGAATCTATAAGTAGAGGGAATCCATTCTGGACTATATCTAGCAATTCTCTAGACAAAGCAACGAGCTCCTCAACGTGTTGAATGCCGACATCTTTAGGACCTTCGTCTCCAGCACCACCCCCTAAAATAGTTCAGACTGCCACGTCTTTGGTTTTTTAATCATGCCATCCTTTTATTCAATATTTAGGCTCCTGAATAATCCCGAATGAAAAAAAAAACAACTATAAAGTGTTGGATCTCTTCAATCACTACAAACGTGGTAAATAGTATGTCTCCATCTAAGGTCATTTGTAAAATTCAAAATATTGAATTTCAAAATCATAGAACTTAAAACAAAAATTTAGGCCTCCAAACAATCTATATAAAGGCTTTCGACCACAAAGTCATATGATTTTTTTTTTAAAAAAAGCCTAGAAAATATTTTTAGGTTGGAAAATGAATATTTGTGCTTTTAAATGATCTTAGATAAAAAATGTTATTAACAAAGTTGTAGATAGCATTGACAGGTACAATTTTTGCATAGACCATGTCAACATCCTAGGTAGTTTGGAAAATTTGAAAAATGAATTTGAAATTCTAATTATTTTATAAGCAAATATTTGGTCTACTAAAATACCTCAAATACCTCAAACATTGTAATTTTGACATAAAGTTTGAATTCATATCCAACGTCATACGATCAAGTTATGATTTTTTTAAAAAATAAAAGAAACAAAGAGACCGCACAAAAAAACACTTTGAAATTGTCAAGAAGATTTTTTTAATTTTTGGTTCTAAAAGTTAAGCAGATAAGATATGATTATTATTTTTGTGAAATGAAAGAAAGAAACCGACCACATAAAAAATTCTGCTCGATCTTGTTGATATCAACTTGAAATGCTTATATATGAAACGAAGCGGCTTTGCCGAGTGTAATTCCACTCGGCAAAGAAAGGATCCCACTCGGCAAAGTCTTTGCCGAGTGTGGCACTCGGCAAAGTCCGCACGGCAAAATTTTTCTCGGCGAAGGGACTTTGCCGAGTGCTTTTTATCGTGGCACTCGGCAAAAACTTTGCCGAGTGCCCGGGCGGCACTCGGCAAAGAAAATTCGGCCATCACGGCGCCGACCGTTAACGGTTATTTTGCCCGAGTGCCCGCCGCAAAGACTCGGCAATTTTTTTTATTTTTTCCTAAAAATACTTTGCCGAGTGCCGCCGTCGGGCACTCGGCAAAGATGGTTTTTATTTTATTTTTTTAAAATTACTTTGCCGAGTGCCCCCGCCAGCACTCGGCAAAGATGCTTTTTTTCATTACTTTGCCGAGTGCCCCTGTCCAAGCTCTCGGCAAAGAATTTCTAAATTTTTTTAGAGAAAATACTTTGCCGAGTGCCATGGCAAGGCACTCGGCAAAGAAATTTTATATGTTTTTGCCATGGCAAGGAACTCGGCACTCGGCAAGGTGACGGCAGGTGGCCACCGTCACGGGCCGGCCACCTTTTGCCGAGTGCTTGGGTTTGCCAAGTGCCCCAATATTTTGCACTCGGCAAAGTCCCAGTTTCCAGTAGTGCAACCTTGATCAAAAAGTAGCTATGCATAGGACAAATGCAAGATATGCTGTTTTAGTGTGTTGTAGCATGAAGTGCCACTCTACTAGTCATGTGTGATCCACATGAAAAAGACGAGTCACATTTTAAGGGTATTACAATGCAAGGGCGTTTAAGAAAAAGCTTGAGGTCAAAGAATAAATTAGCATCTATGTAAGAGCCTCTTTAAGCGTCAAAATATGCAATGCAAATCACATATTCCTTACATTTTTATACAGTATCAAGCGCCAAGAAGCTTCAAGCCAAGCCAAGCTTCGCTTGCCGAAGCGTCTCAGGCTGCATGCAAGTGCCCAGGCTTGCATGTGCTCCCCTCCACCATGGCACATGATCACGAAACTGCACCTAAGAGGCTTGCCTTGTACGTGGCCTAAATGCTCTTAGCATGATATTGGTACCCCCGATAATATAAACATACTAGCAGGCACCCCCGTGCTTCGCACGAGGCAGTTAGCCTGGAGCATAGCATATTATATGATTGTACAATTAAGAAATTGCAAATTATCATGTTCTAGAGCTTTAGCCATAGTAATCTCCTGTTTATGGGAAGCTACAAATAGTGGAAGCAAAAGGTTATTTTAATTAGTTACAGCAATGTTGAAGCTGGATATAGACTCATGTTGTCATGGTCGTTTCTTTGTGTAAATGAGCTCAGCTTTGTAGTGATTATACCATCAGGAGGACCATTCTTGCATTCCTATGTATGAGTATGGCCCCAAACAACGTCATTGGTATCTGAAATGATCACGGTTATAAACAAAGTGTTCCAATTAGTAACTTTGCACCAAAGATAATTAAATTCAGCAGAACAACGCCAATGGAGATGGTTCCAAGTTTTCCAGTAAATTTTGGAGTTGTGGTAAAAGCAAAATATTCATGAAAAACTTCTACAGAAGGAGAACACAATGTTAGACACACTTGATTACATGCAGAACTGAAGATATTTGTTGGCAGCACCATTATCCCTAGGAGTTGCTCAGAAACCTTCTGAAGTCTAACATGGAACCAATTCAGAGAGGAGAAATTAAGAGTCATGAACTAAAATTGGTACATGGTTCAGGGTTATATCTTTAGCAATATGAACATCACAAAAAAATATCCAACTTTTCGCATATGACCAGAATTTTGGGGGTGAAATGCTAGTGATGGCATAGATGAGCATTAACATGGACTCAAATTGAAAAACAATTCATACCTGATTGTTGTAATGTGTTGCCCACGTGCTGTTTGAATCTGTAGGGGGGTTTCATGGATGGCAGGTATTACCTTCAGTTCATCCTGGTGTGTCAACCTGTACACAGTAATGCTGACGTGTGAACCCAATGTTTTGACCTCCACATGACTGAGCTGTACGGTCAGTGTTCCGCTTGCGTGCTTTGTTCATAGTTGAAGATATTACTTCATGGTACTTCTTGAGTACACCATAAATAAGAGCAAGCAGCAATGACACAGATATATTAGTGAAGTGCGGAGGCGAAGTGACCTGTGCAATGAGTTGACTAAACGTGTTGTTGCAGCAAGTAAACACAGATTGCAGATAATGATTGAGAAGGGAACCACAGATTGCAGATGCTGATTGAGTAGATGAAGTATCATGATGAACTGCTGCCAGTCTGGTATTTAGCACGTAAAAGTCCCAAACTTCAGTTGTCTTCGTCAGCGCAAACCTGAATTCAATAACCAAAAAGTCATATAACCATGGATATCACAGAATAGGGCTCGTATCCATACAAACTGTATGCAAACTGGAGCTGCAAAGATAACACCTGAGCCCTTTTGGGCATTTCACCGAGCACCTGAATGGCAAAGAACACCAAGAGCAAAGGAAACAGCATATGGGGACGTCACGGTGCATACAGATGGAGAAGCGAGGACACACCACCATGCCATACATGCAAGAGGATTGAAGCGCAAAGGCAATGACAGCTGACCTCGCCGGGGACGCCAGATCGGAGTTCCGGTGTCGTACGCGCGGCCTTGGAAGGTGGTCGTTCGCGCGGCCTTCCTTGCGCCGCACTTGAGAACCGCGGACGCACAGGTGCACGGGAGACGGTGGTAAGGCTGCGACGGGCCAGCATCGGGATAGGCATGACGGTGTGCCGTGTCGGAACGGCGGCGGTGGCGGCAGCAGCGACGCGCAGGCTGGACGGAGCGCGCGAGGCGGCGTACGTGGGACGCGGAGGCGCACAGCTGCGATTGCGGCTGCAGAGAAGAGGCAGAAGAACGGACCGGGTGGAGGAATAGTCGAGGATGGGGCCTGCGCCGGCTCGGTGGTTCGAGAACACGGACACCTGGACGGCCGTAGAGGGGAGAGAGGGGATCGGACGGTCCTGGGGTGTTACTGTTCTAGGAACAGTGATCTGAGTCTTGGGAACTTGAGGAGTTGCACAACTTTAGTCGTCTATTATAGATATAATATAAATATACCATGACAAACATGTCGCGTGAGAATCTCTCCTTAAATTGGTAAGCATTATGTGTTACCTGAAGACAAGATCATGCTCTGTCTCTATTAGCGCTGCAGTAGCGTGTTCTATCGATGCTACATTGCTACGTTGTATCGACTGTAATGTAGTTATTCCTTTTTTATTTCTATTACAAAACTGAAAATGTTGTAAGTGTATTGTTTTATCCTTCTATTGGCTATCAAATGCACTATTTAGTAATTAGTCATTATGACCCATCAACAATGAAAAAGTGGAGGATGATCGCTTAGTAGAATTTGACTTTCCTTCTAATTTTAGATTTATGAACTAATTGAGTTCATAAGAAACTAACCTGAAGTTTCTATTTTAAAATCAAAAGTATGGATTTTTTTTTAATTAATGAGACTTGCTGAACAAGCATAATTCATTTGCATGGGCGATAAAATGATCCATTTGTGGATTTGAAATTAAAGGAGTCGTAGATAAAATATACTAAGTGGATTTCCCGCGCTTTGCCGCTGGAATTTCAGGTTAGTTTTTGTGACTATTTGATCATGAATGAAGAGGAGGATTAAAGATGTAAGTTTTTTAATGAGAATTGCATACACATAAATCATAAGAGTCTCAAGGATCAAGAATAGATATTAAGAAGGAAAACATTACTAAAGTTGTACTTTATACATACCTAAAGAACTATGAGTACTGATTAATAATACTTTGACTTTTATGGATAATAACATACAACTGAAAGAAGCTCCTGACTAATTGAAACTACAAAACGTTATATTATAAGTAGGAAAATAGAAATGGCTAAAGTGATTAAAACATAGAATAGATAAAGTAAGCAACCTGGATGTGTGAGAAAACTTGAAAACGTCCTCTCCAGTGATGCAACCTGGCACAACATGTATTTTTTACGCATGTCGATCTATCCCTTTACTGTACCACCCGCTCTAGGAAAGAGAGTAGTACATGAACACTCTCGGCTTCGCTAACATGGTTGAGGTTTGAGGAGATCATAGTCAACACCCTCGTGGTGTCCTTGCTGTCGTAGAGCCTCGTGGCAGGACCCTGCTAGCATCATGTGGAGGTCTGCGCCCCCTAGCTCTCAATACTGGAGCTAAGCACAGCCATGAGATCGTGTATATACACACTCAGCCCTCCAAAAGATAACGTCGTGCGCATGGCCAGGTGCTGCACCAGGATGCAGCTGCCATGGAGGACACTCGAAGATGAGGTAGCTCCCATCGGTGCACCACTGAGCTTGGACGTGACTGTGGGAAGGCGTCGCCGTCATTGCCTTCCAACGTCTTATGAGAGATCATTTCAATGCATATAGTGGCTGCTCGGCTCCCTATACATGAACGACTTTGTCTCGGTGAAGCGTCCTAATGCGAAGCGCACGGCGAGAGGAATACGTGCTGACGTGTGCGACCTATCCATGATGTGGCTTCACAGAATTGAAATAGGTAGTCGGTCTTAGCTTTATAGGACTTGTACATTTGTGCTTCAAAAAGCATACTTAACTATAGCGAAAAAATATTTAGAGCATCTCCAACAGTTTGGTATTTTTTCTTTGCTATTTGTTGTAGTTTGCCAATTCCCAAAACGAAATGGAGAGGAGAAAAACAAGCCATCTCCAACAGTTTTGCAAAATTGACTTGGCATTTACAAAATTGTGGACCCAACCGACTATATATGGCGCGAAGAGAGTCCTACATGCGCGGGAGTAGCGCGGGAGGAGCGCCCGATCGCGTTTGCCAAGCGGTCCGCGGCTTTACAAATATACCAAGTTTCCTCCGTCAATTGCCAAGTTGCCCAAATTGTAAAACCCAAATGCAAAACTGTTGGATACCTCATTTCATGATTTTTTACAAATTACAAGAATGCAAACCCCAAATACCAAACTGTTGGAAATGCTCTTAGCTTATGGAATTAGGGCCAACGTACACGTCAGCACACTTCTCGTTATCAGGTATATATCAACTATGCGTTGCGTGTGCACCAAATCAAGTGAATAACAATGCTTATTCTTGGTCAGTAATGACAAATGGTGAAAACCTAGAGATCGAGATGCCCACAAAAAAAAAAAAAAAAAAAAAAAAACAATCAAGATTTCTAGCAACATGCGTAAAAGGAAGACAAATGCTACAGTTTCTTATCACCACTAATCTTTGAGTAGTCGACGAACATCATGATCTATTACCCATTGCAAGTTACAATCCAGATAGCTCAACCTTTCCTATGATACTATTACAGCTATGGAAATAGAGAAAGATAGGTGTTATAGTCAAATTCAAGGCAATATATATAGTCTTTTTTTCCTGAGATTACATGAAAAACCAGCTGAAGGAGCACAGGGGCTACACGAACCCAAAATGGGCCTCAAACCAAAGAATAGTTGCTCCAGGCCTCCAGCATAACTTGAGGACAGATTTACATCCATTGGATCACATGGTCCAATCAATTAATCCAATGCCATAGAGCGAGGCCATCCGCTGAGCGCTGATAGATATCCACCTAGGACTAGGGATCTCCACGCGGATCGTCATGGAGAGGTTGGCAGCTGAAGATGAGATCGGTGAGAACGGCGGCGCTTCGACCCTAGCGAAGAGGAAGAGGCCGGCCATCGATGGAGCGCCGTCAGGATCAGGCCCCGGCGGCCTCTACGACGACACCGTCGGCAGCATCCTGGCGCGCCTGCCCGCCCGCACCGCGATCGCGTGCACGACGCTCTCGAAGCACCACCGGAGCCTGATCCGCAGCCCGGAGTTCAGGAGCCTCCACTGCCGCCTCGGCGCGCCGCTGCCATCCCCGCACGTCCCGTACCTCGCGACGGCGCTGATAAGGAGGAGACCGGAGCACGACCATCCCGGCAGCCAGTACTACGGCTTCCACCTAGCCGGTGCCGGGCCCGGCCTCACCGGCAATGGCGACGCACCGATTCGTTCGGTAGCCGGAAGGAGGTACCTCGGAACGAAGTACGTCAACACGTGCAATGGCGTCCTGCTCCTTGCTTCCATGGGTTTCTCCGGCCCGTGCCAGTGCATCCTCTGGAACCCGGCCGTCGCCGACTCCGCGAGGGAGGCAACCATCTCCGAACCACCAACCTCAGAGCCTCCGGAGGAGGAAAGATCAGAACCAATAATTGTCTTGTCCGACGGGAAGGAGCTATGGGACAAGAAAACCCACTTCCTCGCACTTGGGTTAGGTTACGGCCGAAGGAGCAACACTTACAAGCTGCTTTTGTGCCGCAGGGACAGATACCGTATCCGCTTGGTCTTCAGAGATCGTCAAGGTAAAATTATAGGCCACTCGAAAGGCGGGCCAACACATGAGTTTAAGTATTCTCTGGTAGTCCACTCAATCGGAGGTGACACTGACGACAAGGAAACACTGCCACTACGATCTGTCTTATCCATGGAAGAAGTCAAGGAAGAAATCATCAAGAGCAAGTCACTGTACATGGACGGCACAATTTATATCCTCTCCTCAAAGGAGGATGTGATCCTCCGTGCTTTCGACGTTGATGATGAGACAGTGCACACCATTGCTATGCCCGAGGGTCTCCAGGAAGCAAAGTACCAGCTGATTGTGACGAACGGTCATCGTCCGTGCCTGGTGGCCATTGAGCGACATTGCATAGCATTATGGACGTTCACAGCAGATTTACAGTTGGAGCCAATACATGTCATCTCATATAAGAAAGAAACGGTCTTGTTCCATCATCAACACACCATCGTCGGCATTTGGGACTGCGGCGGTATACTATTCCTGTGGTTTGATGACAACAGGTGGTGGTTTGACAACCGGACCGACCAGCTTTTGTTGTACGATGTCACAGCGAAGAAGATATTCAGAGCATACATGCCACGCGACTTGACACACAAGAAGTCCGAATATATGCTATGTTGGGGTTACAAGCCAACGCTTGTGTCACCTGAACGCATCATTGGGGAATTCAACCAAGACATGGAGCATCGGCGAGGTTGCTCGGCACACATCACTGAAGTCATAAACCCACTCCTTCTGCAAGATAGGAGGACAGGGCAGGTGGTGACGCTGAACATTGTGTGCCTCATGGAGTTCTTGGTCCACATCATGCAGAAGCTGCCTCATGACTTGCAAGACGTGGTGGAAATGCCAAAGATGGACTCAGAGGAACCTGGTTCGCTATTTCAATGCGTTGTCTCTTTAGATTAATTGATATATATACTTTTTTTTGTTGCTTGAAAACTTGTATTCGCTTTATTAGTTGTTGGAAATTGAAGATTTAAAACAGTAGTAGAAATTTGCCTTCAACATTTTCTAGTTTAGATAAGAAGATGGAGTTTCAACTTTCTAATGGTGCTATTCCAAATATCATTATTCTTCGGTAGCAGTGTTTTTTTTTGACTTAAATTGTGTAGAACACTTTTCGCCATTTGGATAAATATATATATTGCTTGGAGTATCACAAGTTTCAGAGCTGAAACCCGTTGAAAACTTATGCTTCAATGTTTGGAGCTTGCTGATTGAAAATTTTGAACAGTTTAAAATTTTTTTGAACTGTTTGCTGATTGAAAGTAGCATTAGAAATTTACCTTAGCACTGTTTAGTGTATGATAACTAGTTGGAATTTCAACTTTCTAATAGTGCTATTCCACATATATCATTATTTAGTGGCTGCAGCATCAACGGTGTTCACAGCAGCCATAGAGAGATGAAACAATACAATCTCTTGGTCTTATAGTGTTTTAGGTACATTAATTTGTGTTTCAGGCGACACTATTTCCGTTTCTTTAAAAGTTACAACAGAGATCATTAATAAAAGAACGGCTGAATGCTCAGGGAGATAGTAAATTTGAAATCATATATAACTACATTAAAGATGCCATCACTACTTAGATCCGGCTGTCACTTAGTTCCGTGATCAACAATGATATTCTGGGTCTATAACCTATAGTGATAGTCCGGACTCTCATTTTATGAATGACTGAACAAACAAATTGCTGCATGCATATGCCCGCTTGCAAATGATCATATTGTTACTCAATCACTAAAATCATATACACTACTACAGCAGACCACTACAGGGGTGGCTACTGTAGCACTGTAAGGGCGGCTACTGTAGCCGCCCCTACGCCCCCGATCTTACAGTGGTCCGCCACTGTAGGGGCGGCTCAACACCAGCCGCCCTTACAGTGGGTTCACTGTAAGGGCGGCTCAATCTAGAGCCGCCCCTACAATGAATTTTTAGCGCAAAAAAAATAAAAATTACAATAATCAAATGGAGCAGTCAACACAGCATATATAATCCAAATATTACAACAACGAATCTGATTTACAATTCAAATACAGAAGTTCATCATTCGAAAGTTCCAAGTCCATCAAATTTACAAGTCCATCATCACAAGTTCCACAAATCCATCATTCACAAGTTCAACAATACATCAAACTACTGAACTAAGCTAGGCATTGATATGAGTTAGAAACTCTAATTATATGATGGCATTGTTCAAGTCTTTAAAGCATGAGCCTAAAAACACTGCTCATCTCATCTCCTAGTACTGCTAGTTCCACTTAAAACTTTGAAGGTATGTGATTCTTCATGCACCACCAGATCTAGCTCGAAGAAAGATGGAAGTTGTACCTCGAAGTAGACCCTCTAGCTGCATCATGAACTTCAGCCTTCTCAATTCTCTTTTTTCGGAGACTTCCAAAGTGCAGGAACAATGTAGCTGCAACTACAAGCACAATCAGATCATGAGCCTCACTAATACAGTCGATGTCATCTGGATATAAAAAAGCCTCACTAACACTGCAAGCGCAATCAGCTCAGCTGCTCCTGTAGTGCAATCAGCTCAAACTGATGTACATTCTATTATTCTTGTTATGTATATCAATCTGATGCACATGCTTATGGAACCTGATCTTGTAGGACACAAGGAAATGAACTATTTCAGAGCTATCTATCTCTTATTCTATCAATCTGATCTATATACTATGTATCTCAACAGTGTTCAGGGCAATAATAGTAACAGTTACTATAGGAAAAGAAATGGAAAGCCTCAAGGGTTAACATTTTGCTGTTATGTAAAGATCTTTTTTATGACTCACATTTTTTTTATTCACCAAAGCTTTCTACTAGAAATGCAAATATTATTTCGTTTCTAGAAAACAGAAGATGCTAAGTAGTAAGTATAACAACATTGAGACCACAAGCAGTAGGTTGAGGAGAAGGTCTACCTGTATAAATGTCGCAAAGACATGATCATCAGGTAGTTTTGAGACCTGAATAGAGTAGGGTGCCCCTTCATAGGACAGGCCTTTCTGTCATTTTCTTGTATGTGGACTGAAAAACTATTTTAGTTGAGCACAAGGGAAATTCCATCCTACAATGTAAGCCAAGAAAGCAGATAGGTTCAAGTAAGACATCATATGATGGTCCCTTTCTCGATATGCAGAAAAAGGAAAATGACGGTGTATCACCTGAATTATTACATGAATGAATCCTTGAAGCATGCCACGCTGCCACAACACAAGTAGGAGTTGCCATCCTACAATTTTTTTAGAGCAGTTAAACAATTAGTAGTGATAAGTATTGGCAAGCAATCAATAAGACAGCTTCAACAATAACTAGTACTAGCAAGTATTCTAGTCATATCTATTGCAGATTGCTGTGCACTTCAATTGATAGTGAACAAAATCTACTCCTATTGACACACCATGGCCGAGTGTTGGGTACCAAAACCAACACAGGAGTCGTAGCCAAATCCAATAAATCTCTGACAACAGAAGACTCTCCATCTCACTCACTGACAGAAACGAAAGGAAATCACTCCTGTCAAACAGATTGGTTTGTTGCAGAACCCCTTATAAACCCTAACGGGGCAAGCAAATCCCCAAGCCACCCAAGCGCTGGAGCCAAAACCAGCAGATCCGGACAGGAGCGCACCGCACCAACCTTAAATCGCTCCAAAATCCGGCCAACACGCGGAGCCGCTCCACAGCTAATGTCGCGGAAATAGAGGAGGAAATGGGAAGGGAAAACCAAACCCTAACCTGATCTCGAGCGCTTGGCTGAGGCAGTCGACGGCCTCGACGAAGTCCTCGTCCTCGATGGCCCTGGTGCCGCGGTCGAAGAGCTCCTGTGCCTGCTCTAGGGTCCGCGGCTCCTCCTCCTCCGCCTCCGCCGCTGCCTCGGCGGTCGGCTCCTCCGGTTTCGGCGTCGACGGGGCCTCGAGTTGCTGCTCCGCCTCCTCCTGCCGCGGCGCGCCCGCGTTCTCCGACGCAGAGGCCATGCGCGGCGTGCTGCGCGGCGGCGGCGGCAGCGGGTGGAAGGGGAAGGGGAAGGGGAGGGGCGGCTATCAATCTCCCTCTCCCTAGATGCGGGTGGAAGGAGGAGATCGAGGAGAGGGAGTGAAGACACCGAAGGCATTAGGGTTTGACCGACTTTTATAGGCATTCATTTTAGCCGGTCGATCTCGCCATTCGTATGAGATCAACGGCTGCTATCGTTTTGGGCTTTTGCTTTGGGCTTCAAGGACTTGCACGGGCCTTAGCGGGTCGACCGATTGGACCGTGAATCCGGGCGATTTTGGCCCTTTTTTTCAAAGCCAAAGTTATATTAATTTTTATCCCCCTCAAAAAAAGTTATATTAATTTTTATTTTCGAGGCAAGTTTACTTGGCAAACAATATTTCGGTGTCATTTGAGCCTTAAACTTTTTCAAAACCTTATGTGTGCCAAAAGTTAATGATACGCTAAGTTTCAACTTTTTAAGAGATAGTTTGATATTTTCTCGCCTTGGATTCTCAAAACATGTGACAAGAGTTTACTGAAACTTTTCCAAATGCAAAAGTGTACTATATATGAAATGTGTATCATGATGAGATGTAACTATCTTGTATTCAAAAGTTTTTCATTAGAAGTCATTCAGGGCCTCGTTTGACCTAGGTTGACCAAGTCAAACCTCTGTTTTTTGGAACATACACGTTGACCGGACCCTAAATAGCCTCAGATGCAAAAGTAGTGAACAGCAAATTTGATCCCCTCATCAAGATACATATTTTCCCCAATGGTCACCTTTTCATCTGAGATGGTTTGGACCACTCAAACTTTGAAACTTCAGTTTTTCGCGGCTAGACGCGGGTTTTCGACCCCCTAGACGGGCCCACCTCGAAAAGTCATGAACATCAAGTTTGATCCACTTATCAAGACGAACAATTCATACAAAGATTATTTTTGCATTCGATGAAACGTTGCGAAAGTGTAGTTTTAAATCCACTCGTCCCGCATGAAGTTTTATTAAGTCTGTGTGGGATTCAAGAATTTGTGACTAGAGTTTACCAACACTTCCTCAAATGAAAAAATATTCTATATATGAAATATGTATCTTGATGAGATAAAACTATCTTGTATTCAAAAGTTTTTCATTTGAGGTCATTTGGTACCTTGTTTGACTAGAGTTGACCAAGTCTCGCCTTAGATTTTCAAACCCTGTGAGAAGAGTTTACTAAAACTTTTCCAAATGCAAAAGTGTTCTATGTATGAAATATGTATCTTGATGATACAAAACTATCTTGTATTCAAAAGTTTTTCATTTGAGGTTATTTGGTACCTCGTTTGACTGTGGTTGACCAAGTCAAACCTCAGTTTTTTTTAGAAAATACACGTTGACCGGACCCTAGATGGCCTCAGATGCAAAAGTGATGAACAGCAAGTTTGATCCACTCATCAAGATACATATTTTCTCCAATGGTCACCTTTTCATCTGGGATTGTTTGGTCCACTCAAACTTTGAAACTTTAGTTTTTCACGGCTAAACGTGTGTTTTCGACCCCCTAGACGGGCCCACCTCAAAAAGTTACGAACATCAAGTTTGATCCACTCGTCAAGACGAACAATTTATACAAAGGTCATTTTTGCATTCGACGAAGCATTGCGAAAGTGTAGTTCTAAATCCACTCGTCCTGCATGAAGTTTTATTAAGTCTGTGTGGGATTCAAGAATTTGTGACTAGAGTTTACCAACACTTCCTCAAATGCAAAAATGGTCTATCTATGAAATATGTATCTTGATGAGGTAAAACTATCTTGTATTCAAAAGTTTTTCATTTGAGGTCATTTGGTACCTCGTTTGACTAGAGTTGACCAAGTCTCGCCTTGGATTTTCAAACCCTGTGAGAAGAGTTTACTAAAACTTTTTCAAATGCAAAAGTGTTCTATGTATAAAATATGTATCTTGATGAGACAAAACTATCTTCTATTCAAAAGTTTTTCATTTGAGGTCATTCAGGGCCTCTTTTTAACTAATTTTTTGAAAAACCACTGTAGGGGCGGCTGGATCACCAGCCGCCCTTACAGTGGCCTGTAGTAAGGGCGGCTGGATCACCACCGCCCCTACTGTCATATTAACGGGGCGGCTGGTGGTCTGGCGCCCGCCACCCAACCAACAAGATCGGGGCGGCTGCATCACAAGCCGCCCCTACTCCAAATAGGCAAGCGCTCTTACAGTGCCTTTTTCACGTAGTGATATAGACCTAACTAGGTGCCATTTTACTTACAAATTGGAAGTAGGATTGTTTCAGCCCCTCTTGTAGTTTATTTCCTTCCCAGTTCCAATATCTGATTTCTACGAATTTATCAGATCAATATTAAAAAAAGAAAAATCAATTAACTCTCTATTAGAATCAATTTGCACAAGGAGAGCTCCTGGACTTCCAACAAGTAGCAATGCACGTGGCATGAAACTATTCACTAAACCAGAAGCCCACACTAATATGTAGCTCTACATCAAATGCACGATGTCCCGTACCAGTCTCGTGCTTGAAAAATGCCACCCTAATGTGTCCGCTGCCATTTCTTATGCGTGAATAGTGATCCACATGAAAAGGGAACGAGTCACATTTTACAAATGAACAACTTGCTACATGTCATCCAGCAAATGGTAGTGGTGCGCTACATGTCATCCAGCAAATGGTAGTGGCGCATTCTATAAATGGCTTAATTAAAGATGAACAGAGATTGTTTCACAGTCTCTCATGATTTATGTTCATTTCACACACTCAATGTTCTAATTTCAACGAATTATTGGAGGAAGACAAAGAGGAAAATCAGCTTACTCACTATTATAAGTGACATGCACAAGGACGGCTCCTAGATAGGCTACCAAGTATTAAACCCAGTTTGCGCATGACAATCCACCACAGCACAAAACTCAAAATATTTGCATCCTTGCCATAAAGAAAGTGGTCCAAAAGGTGGAGATTCCTCATGAAGTTGTCTATGATGGAGTGTACAATAAGTTTGACAATGATATATAGACCTTGCACTTCTAGTCTGCTTCAGGATGTGTTGGATGAGTGTAGTTTATGGGGCATGGCTGGAGCCTCTAAGCTTCAGGAACATTGTCAGGTTGCTAACCGTTGCTGTGTCTAGGCTGGGTTTTTGTCCGGTCGTGGTCTTGGATTGTTTTGCTACTCGAGTTGGTCCTTGTACGTACTCTTTCAACTTTTTCTATCTTAATGAAATGACACGCAACTGTAACACCCTAAATTTTGTACTTTCGAAAATGTAGTAAAAATGATTTTTTGGTATATTTGTGCTCACGAGAACATAGGAAAGTAATATTTTTCATTAAATTAAAATTTGTCATAGGGTTTAGAAACAATTGTTGTGCATACATGCTGGTGCACTGGATTTATTGCAATGGGTGGTTCGATCCAAAATTCAAAATATTTTCATATGCCTTCAAAATGATCTCAAATGCATTTGAAAAGGGTTTTGAAATAAAAGAAACAAAATCAAAAGCGAAAACGCACCCTCTTCCATTTTGGCCCGAAGGCCTGGTTCACACCTCTCTCCTTCTCACCCTTTTTGGCCTAGCAGCCTTGGTTCCCCTCTGCCTCTACCCTCTCGGCCTACTGGCCCAATCCGCTGGCCTAGCGGAGCTCGGACTTGCGTACCCCGCCTCCTCTTCCTGCTTAGACCTGAACCGATCAACAACGCCAGCCTAGATCGCGCTCCTCTCCCTATCTCAACGACAAGCAGACCCCGCCTCTCCTAGCCGCTCCATCGCTGACGGGTGGACCCCACCCGTCGGGATCGTGTCCTACCTCCCGCCCAATCCAGAGAACGGCATCCGCAATCCGCGGCAGTTGCACGCTCTCCCCATGTTCGCGCACCTTGTGACGACCCAGCTCCTCTCCGTCTCCTCCGCGTCACCCCTCGAATCAGTTGCATCATGATCCGACAGTCCCGCAGCACGGAGTAGCAGCCGCCATTGGCAGGCATCCGGGTTCCATGGGCAACCACTTCGCCCTTGCCTCCTCCCCTGTACAGACCGTCCTCGGGCTCCTCTAGTCGAGCAAGCAGGCCACCACCGCCCCAATGCTCCCCGTGTTGTCTCTCCACTCCTGCTCCATCAGCACAAACCGCTGTCACCGCCGCCATTGCCGGCTGTTGACGCCGAAACCGGTCCGGGTCAACACACCAACGCGCCTTGGACGCCCTAGAGGCCACACAAACCACCTGCAACGTAGCAAGAGCGTAGCATAACCGGCCAAACCGATCTAGAGACCAATAGGGCTGATGTAGAGCTCGATCTTGGCTGAAAATCTCCCAAACCACCTCTGGAAGGATCTGTCAGGATGAAGCGCGTGAAGGATCTCCTAGGACTAGCAAAGCCGCCTAGGAAGCCAACAAATCTCATGGAGAGATGTGCCAGACAGCAAGTATAGGGGTTGAAGAAAGAAAGTTAGGGCAAAAGAGGTGATAGATTGGTTTTTATTGTGTTTGTTTGACGATTGATTGGATGGCATCAATCAGCCATGATCCTCTCATATATATAGAGGGGGGGGGGGGGGGGTCTTATCCTAGTACGAAACACATCCCATACGCGATCTTCAAATTTCCAACGTCAAAAATAGGTCCAAAACTAAGGTGGAAGCCAAACTGACACTTCAAGAGATGTGTCATCTTATGACATTTATGGCATGACATCTGATCAAAATGTCACTAAATCGACCATTTTTATAACATTTATTCCCAAAGCATCTAAACTTAGTGACAAAACTAAATTTATGTCACAAAAAATGTCTTAAAAGTAGTTAGATTTATCTATTGTGATAATATTTGTCATGACATAGACCACAATTTGCAATAGTCCCAAATCTATGGTAGGAATGGTGTGTTTTAAATTCCATATGTGTAGCTATGTACCATTCATGAACAATGTATAGTATTACCTTGTTAAAAGTATTTAAAATTTTTAGCAATCATATTATGCTCCAAACCTATTTTTAGAAATTTCATACCACGATATTATTTGTTTTTTCTATCCGAGTTTTCAAAAAACAAAAATAATTTCCCTATGGATGTAAACAGTACGCACATAAAAATTGATTTATCATTTATCGGTGTCAACATGTCTTTGACGGTATTTTTAGTAGGGTTTTTTTAAAAAAAACTTAGCCCACCAAATTCTCCAGCTGGCCGGGCTGAGTGTGAGCGCGAAATGAAAAGCCCAAAATTCTAGCTCCCTCGCAGACTCGAAGGAAAAAAATGTTTTTAGAAAAGAACTCGAGGAAAAAAGTGGGGGACGAGTTAAATAGATAAAAAAAACCCTCACTACCACAAAACTACACAACGCCGCAACCCTCTTCTGATGAGTACTGCAGCCGTTTCTCCTTCCCGAAAACCGCATCGCGCTACGCCCACCCCTCCTCAGATCCGGCCACCTCCTGCCCGCCTCGCTGCGCGGAAGGAACCCTAAAGCTCCCCTCCCCCCCGGTGGTGGGGCCGCCGCCGGAGCTCCCGAGCACGTGTGGAGGGAATGGAGGCGGCGCGCGCCAAGGACCCCAAGGAGCGCTGGAATCGGATCGTCTAACTTCACCTAAAATGACTGTCTGCTGCAGTCACGTCATCTGCTTCGTCCACTCGGCATCCAACGACGGTTTCGCCAAAAGTACGTGGGCTGCACAATGGCAAGGCCCATCATAGCCCACACAGGTATTGCCGATGACAAGGGCTCCCGTGGAGGCAACCAAATCGGCGCCGCCGTCTTCGCGGATGCAGTGCGCCGTACCGTGCCGTCGTCGTCCTCGCCGAGCGCCGCGTCGCGCCGCGCTGTCCCCGCCAAGCGCTGCTCCGTTGCCGTCCTCGCAAAGCGTCAGTCCTCGCCGAGCGTCGCGCCGTCCTGGCAGAGCGCCACTCCTCGCCGAGCGTCGCGCCGTCCTCGACGAGCGTCGCGCTGCCCTCGACGAGCGCCACTCGGTCGTCATCCTCGACGAGCGGCTGTCCTCGCCGAGCGCCGCGCCGTCGTTGTCCCTTGCCGAGCGTAGTGGCGTCGGCGTCCTGGAAGCTGTTGGCTATCGGTCTGCATGTCTTTTGCCTGTACAGAGAATGCATTTCTAGTGCTCTAAAACTTCAGAGATTGCCTGTAAAGTGCAGGCAGCAATTAAGCGATACTGTAACTTGTGATTCTCATGGTGTTGTAAATTGTACTGATTGCCATGGTGTTGTAAATTATCATGGAATTGAATAAAAATTGCATGCTGATTTGCATGTTCAGAGATGCACAAAATGATCTGTTGTTCAGAGATGCAATTCTCTGAACTTTACACTTAAACGACAGAGGCTGTTTTCCAAAAGTTATTCTCCTAAACAAATCTATGTTTCAGGAGGCACCAAAAGCTATTTCCAAAAAGACATTTACATTGTAGCAAATGTCAATACTACTAGCAAATTGCCCCTGCAAAAGGTTCAGAGAAAAGGTGTTGATGGCCATGTATGGTGCAGACACTTCTTCCATGGGCAAAGAGCTGACATTTTAGAGAGGATGGAAACCAACTTATGAGAAATATTGATTGATGCAATCTAAACACACATGAAGAGAGGAGTACAGACCTGCGAACGTGTGCATGTTCCTGGCACAAGCACCAGCCGATTGCCGGTCGCCGTTGCCTCGCCTTCGTCGTCTGGTGACCGCGGGAAAGGAAAACAATATCGCGCCAAAACGGCAAAAGGAACAGCGTTAGCGCCAGTTAGCGCCAAAACAGGGAGTGATAGAGTCGTTTTTGGGCCGACGCCCAGGTAGCGAAGGCGTGCGGCAGCCGACCGGCAAGCATCGAGAGCACAAATTGCTGGCCAACGTTGGATGCGGAGTTGACGACGTAGATGGCGTGACTGCAGGAGACAGTCATTTAGCGTGAAGTTAGACTATCCAATTCCGGCGTCAGGGACGGGTTGCTTGCCGTCGCCGAGACGCTCGACAGCGGCTGGGACGAGGGCATTCAGGTGGATCTCGAAGTGCTAGCCGGCGACGACGGCGGCAGCGGAGAGCGCCTGGAGGCCGTCCTGGGCGATGCGGAAGTCGGCATCCTGCGTCAGATCCTTGCAGGAGTCCACGAGCGCCGTGACCTCGACCGCCACCAGCCGCGGCGCGCGACACTGGGCAGGGGCAAGCAGCCCGTCCCCGACGCCGCACGGCAGCTCCTCATCACTCTGATAGAGGTGAGTGAGCTCCCTATTCTCTTAGGCACGAGTATGGTTCCTAAGTTGAACTTCCAATGGCATATCTTATTCTTCTGTGATTTTGGGTGTAGCAAACAAAGATAAATTTGGGATTCATGTAAAGACTTAGCTGCTTCCCTGGATACAATCTGATACTGGAGCATCTAAAGATAATTCTTTTATTGTTATTGTTGGGTTATGAGGGTGCTACGCTAGCCAGAAAACAAAACTTTTTCTACCTCATCGCCCAGGATCTACTGCTAGTTACAGGTTACGGGATTACCACTAGACGCGCAGTCGCCGCGGAAGACGACTCGATGTAGTCGAACGCGTCGCAGCAGTGCTGTGCAGTTGCGTGGTCGTCCAGCAACTCCTCCCACCACTCGCGGTTCGTTCTCGTGCTCCAGATGCAGCACCTCCGAGGTATCACACACGTACGAGGGAGAAGCGATGCGCCTCCGGACTGCTAGGTCCGCAAGGAGCGAAGGCGAGAGCGTGGAGGGCGACGGCGGCTGCCAAAGGCGTGGATTAGGTTTGGCCGCGCCCCTCCCCTCTACTTATATAGGCGTCTCTCATGTGCTCCCGAGTTGGAGGCCCATTGGAAACCCTAAGCCTTGTCTAATTCGGGTCCAACCCGAATTAGGCTTCCAGCCTCTTAAGCGTGCGACCCTATGGGTTCACGCACACATAGACATGGGCCGAATACTCCTATTCGCCCAATAGCCGACAATGACCTCTAGCAAGGCGTGACAACTCCTATGTGCACGCTAATGATCATATCAGACGAACCACTATGACCACATACATGTTACTCCCTTGCCTCATGATATTTGGTTCAACTCGTGGGTTAACACTTAACCCAAGCACGGCCATGCATTTGTTGATCCAATCACTTGAGTGATCCAGTGATATCACTCTCATAAGAGAGGGGCAAGTTCCATCTTGATTGTCTATGTCTCGCAGTATGCTTCTCGACAAACCTGAAGACATCCTTTATAACTACCCAGTGACGGAGTAGCGTTTGTCAGTCCCTAAGCAAGTCGATACACATCTCGAGTACATACAACAATCTCAGGTCGAAGGACATAACGTATATGATGTGTATAGAGACAATCTCATGTCGGGTCAGTCCAGCCTACATGTCATACATGTGCCCACATTATTAGTTCGACATCTCCATGTCCATAACTTGTGAAACATAGTCATCAACTAATAATGTGCTAGTCTAATATTCATGTGTGTCCTCACATGAACTCCGACCAGAGACAAATATAGAATAACCATACAAGTAAAAGAGTTCCACAAACAATTCACATAATTGCCAATCAATACAAGTTGTCTTTAATGGATATTCAATGGACACATTACATATCATGGATACAAGCAGAATATCATCATCTCTATGATTACCTCTAGGGCATATTCCTAACAGTTATACCTTTTAACATTAGAGCTAGGATGTCTTTTGGTGCTGTTATTTTTCATAAATGTCTCAGTGCTTCAATCTTGGGCTGTTGTAATGAAAATGACTTCTAAATTCTGATGCCTTTTGTAGTACTCGATGTTTGATACAGTATTAAGATACTACTGGTAAACCATGTCACATATGCACCTTCATCCTATGATTATCAAAGCATTCAAGCCTATCATGTTTGGCGTGTTCTAGAGTTTAGTACTGTTATCTTGCAATATTTTGATTTTGTCCAACATGTAGAACAGACCACCTGGAGGCCAAATAATATTCCAGTAGCAGCAGCATGCAGAACAGACCATCTAGGAGGCCAAATATGGTCTGTGGTTACTGAACATATTTAAGAAATATCTCTGACCACTTATATTTGTGCACCGATAAGGATGTCTGCACATAGTAAATAATAAATAGATGCTAATCAGCATGTCTGCATGAGCAGCACTCCAACTAGAAATGTTTGCACTTATTTCCATTTGTGAGTTGGTGATTTCAGTTTTTGTTCATGCTGCATCTTACGACTGTTTTCCAATGCAATTAATTTTGTGTGTGCTTTGATTGCATAGAAAACCAATGAGTCTGAAAGCAAACCTGCTACTAGTGCTTTTTTCATTAATCAAATGCTGTCCTACTGTAGTGCCGCCGTCAAACTTGTCTTTGCAAGGTAATTGGTTCTAACTTTAGTATTCACATGTGATGGACTGTTAAAATGTTACTTTCTCCACTAAAACGACCAGCAAGCAATATCCACTAAAACGACCAGCAAGCAATACATGCTAAAATGCCACTGTATTTATTTAGTTTTACAAAATACGACTACTGCAAATCTAGTGTACTACTTACAGCCATAACTAAACAACTCAGCAGCTTATAGAGTAAAATATAGTACAAATTTATAATTGTTTAGTTATATATATTCAGTGCTGATAACCATATGTTACAATATGAGTTTATTTCTATATTTATTTCAATTACACTATTTTTTATGCCTCAATAAGTTGATGTTTTATTACCAGCTATGTACTACCTTGTGCTATAGCTGTTGCTTTTGAATAAACTTAATTCGATCGATCTGAACAGGAATGGTTGTTATTTTTTTTTGAGATTATATTTTTTTTTTGAGATTACACAGTACAACGCAGATGCCCAATACGCAAGCACACTCACCCCTATGAACATGCGTACGTAAACCCTACCCCTATAAGCACCTTCGAAGGACTGAGCGGGCAGATCTGGAGATTCCCGAAGTCACCACTGGCGCTTCGTCGTCGACGGGAACGTCGCTTACCAAAATGGATGTGTGTTTATCTTGTTGCATGGTGGACAAAATGCATTATGGATGGCCAAGGTCAAGCAGCTGGGGATTTGTTCAACATATAGTCTATGGATGGCTAAGGACAAATGTAACGCTGTGTATCCTAAACTCCTATAAAGCAAATGCCCACTAGCCTATTTCTCTAGCTTCTCCTTCCTCCACATCACCCTCTTATGTCATCCAGTAACACACCTCATCAAGAGTTCACATCATCTTGAGCCACATCATTAGCCTCCACCCAGCCGTCACGTGCACACGTCCACCATCGTCTGTGTCTCCTCGACTCCAAATGAGTGGATAGTAATTGCATACTAAACCACCTCTTCCAGTCAGATGCGAAATTGAAGAGACACCGATGTAGACTCAGAAAACCAATCCATCAGGAAATGGAAAAGGACACTACGCCAGCCAGCCTCTGTAGGGGCGGTTGGGCCAGCCGCCCCTGTGCCACCGCACTTACAGTGCGCCGCACTGTAGGGGCGGTTCAACACGAACCGCCCTTACAGTGCATTTTTAAAAAAAAATCCGAAAAAACTCCAAAAATAATAGAAATTTTTTTTTTTAAATCTGGGAAGGACCCCCACCACTCAACCACCATACCACTCTATTTACACCATATTTTTTCGAGCATTTTTCGGACTTTGCATCACCCGGTTGAACCCACAACCTCACGCTCGCGCGTTCTCTCTTTACCACTGCACTACACCATCACATGTGTCTCTATATAGTTTTGGTTAATATATTGTACCCAACCGAAAGTAATTTGCTTATTTAAGGCCCTAAATGATATCAAATCAAAAAGTCGTCAACTACAAACTTTCATATCTTTTTCGAGATTTACACTTTCTATTTAGAAAGTTTTTTCATCCGAGGTTATTTATAAAATTTGAATTTCAAATTTGAGAAACTAAAACATAGGTTTCGCATGACTAGATGAAGTCAAATAAAAAAGTTTTCAACAACAAAGTTTCATAACTTTTTGAGATGTACAAACTTCATATAGAAAGTTTTTCCATCCGACATCGTTTATAAAATTTGAATTTCAAATTTGAGAAACTAAAACGTAGGTTTCGCATGACTAGATAAAGTCAAATAAAAAGTTTTCAACTACAAAGTTTCATAACTTTTTGAGATGTACAAACTTTATGTAGAAAGTTTTTCCATCCGACATCATTTATAAAATTTGAATTTTAAATTTGAGAAGCTAAAACGTAGGTTTCGCATGACAAGATGAAGTCAAATCAAAAAGTTGTCAACTACAAAGTTTCATAACTTTTTGAGATGTACAAACTTCATATAGAAAGTTTTTCCATCCGACATTTTTTACAAAATTTGAATTTTTAAACCCGCTTTATACACCTACGAGACCACCGTAGGGCGGCTCAATCACCGGCCGCCCTTACAGGTGGTCACCGGCGGGCGGTGATTGAGCCGCCCTTACGGTGACCTGACCATCTGTAAGGGCGGCTCAATCACCAGCCGCCCTTACAGTGAAAGGGGAAGCGCTCCCTTAGTGCTTTTTTCACGTAGTGGGAAGAGCCATCAATTGTTGGGCAATGGATCAGGTGCAAACCAACCTCTCCGTGCAAACTATGCAAACCAACTACGGGGGAGAGGTGGGAGGGCAGATTTGCAAAAGTTTGATTAAGAGCGGGCGGTTAAGTGTAAAATTACATTTTTACAAATCCCCCCTGCCACCTCTCCCACTTTTGCAAATCTGCCCTCCCACCTCTCCCCCGTAGTTGGTTTGCATGCTTGACGAGAGGTTGGTTTGCACTGATCCGCTGCCCAATTGTTGAGTACGCCACAAGCCCACAACAATTGATCCATCAGGAAATGGAAAAGGAAGATGAGTCATCGCTTGATGAGTATTTATATACTTCCTTTCGCATACATGTCCTCTCCATATTTCCAAGTAGATGCCGCACAAGCATACACAGTTCGGCTGCGTTACTGGAGGCCAAGAAATCGGAGCAGCTCTCGGTGACGGCTGCCGCCGCCTCATTACCCCACCAGATCCCCAGCCCGGGCCTCACGTTGCTGCTCAATTCCGTCCTGCGTTATCGCGAAGATCAATCCTCCTCCCCTAGATAACGAGGGCCGTGCGACGAGGATCAGAAATTCAGCACCCGCCGACCGGCCTCGCCTCACCCCGCGGGGAGGACTGACACCTTCACCTCCAACAATCATAGCTTCCTCTCCGCCAGAGACTCTCCAGTTCACCCCCCTCCACAAATCACGATCCCACCACTGCCTGCTTGGTTATCAAGGTTGTGGTCGTTGTCTAGCGTTGGTACATTCGAGCAGGTCATGAAGCCGATGTTGTCGCCGTCGGAGAGGAGGCAAGCAGCAGAGGAGCGAGAACAACCGTGCGTCAGCGCCTCAGCGGAGGGGTGGCGAGCGGAAGGCAGAGGAGCAGTTAACATGCAGATGGCCTGAAGGCTGCGCTTCCGTTCCGGCCGGTCCGTCTGTCTGTGAATGCATCTCGCATGCATGGGAATTGCTCAATCAATCCCCTAGGTAGTTGCATGGCAGGCTGGGCGGCCCAACTTTAGAAACAAAGTAGTAATTTATTTAGATTTTATATATGGTCCTCTCTCTATCTTCTTCAGGTTATTACCAATCCATATATATTTATTGTGACATATATACTGTGTGCACTGTTTTTCTTTTAATATGATTGGGCTCCATATGAACTCGAAAGTATTCATTAATCTATGGTATGCGTTTTGTACACTATTTTGACTAAACTTTAATTGTTAAGTGGTGCTTCAAAAGTAGACCAGTAATATTCCTTATATTATTTTATCAATATTGTTATCCATCCATTGTATAGTTAAATTTATCCCTTAAATTTGATGGCAACACACTTAATGTTGTTATTAGATATACTATCGATTCCTCTTGCATAATTCATCTCATATACAACAAAAGAAAATTCCCGCAGCAACGCGCGGGGTGTTCACCTAGTTATTTTATCTATGAAAACTGTCACTTCTATCGATACTGTTGATATGAACTTGACAATGAATGTAATGAAATATGGTGAATGCTGACAATGAATGTAATGAAATATGGTGAATGCTATGAGATGCCGTTGGGCTTATTTGCATGGTAAATTGATTGTCTATTTTGGCTGGTCTTATAAAACATGGTCTGAGCAAGCTATCTTATGTAGCATTTGCTTATGAGGCAAGGTCTAACACCTTATGACATGAAATCGGATGTCATAAATGTTTGCGACACCAAAAGTGAATGTCATAGTGTTATGACATGAGCACCTAAACGTCACAAGTTGTCATTATAGACGCTCATCTTTTGACATTTCATTTTCGTCAACTTGGTGTCATAAATGACAACCTATGACTTATTTCTCAGGTATTATGAATATATCAAATGTCAAAAGATGACACATTTATTGTAGCGGCTTGAAAAACAGGCCTAAGTCGACTTAGCCGGGTCCCAAGTTGGCCTAGTCGGTTTTCTCGGGCCAGAGGTGCTGTTCCTAGGCTGAAAATAGCCCAAGTCGGCTTAGCGGGTTGTGGATCCGGCTAGGCCGACTGGCTGCTGGAAATTCCGAAAGAAAACTTTAGAAATTCATAATTAATTCATTCGGACTTCAAACGGGATGAGACATATGTTTTTTGATCAGCTGGACAAGAGGAATGCAATGGTAAAGTCCATTTTTACATTTGAGGATTTTGGTCTATTCGGCTTAGCTGAATTAGGGGGTCGGCTAACCCGGCCCTGGCTGATTCAGCACCTGAAAAGTGGTTTCCTTTGCCCGAGCACCAAATGTGATGATCCGAATATGCTTTCTGCCTTCTTCATGATAGAAACAATGATGAGGTCTATTATGCTCTCTAGACATTTTTGAATGTCAACATATGCCTCCCTGTTTTCAGGTGAAAGATGCATTGAACCTGAAAATACTTCTCAAACCAAACCGACCAGCAACGATACACATCACATCAGCTGATCAGCGACTAAGAGCAATGTACACATCGGCCATTTTTTGTACTGTGGGCAATAACATGCACCGGCCATTGCATAAAATTATTTACACGATGATGTTGAGCCAATTGTCAATCGGTTGTACATCACCACGCACCGGAGAGGGTTCATAATCAACCATCTCTTCATCAGGCGCCTCAGGAATCTCCATGCCCATCATAGTAACAACGGAGGAGAAGTCTCTCAGAGGATCCTTAGGGGTATTAGAACCTGCAGGAATTGACACAGATGCTTTGGGAGACATCACAGCTGATTCGAAGCTTGTCGGGACAATTTCAGCAACAACAGTCAGCTGAGCCAACCCCTAGCCCTCCTGGCCAGAAGCAATAGCATAGGTCAGCCCGACCTAGCCAGAAGTAGCAGGGATAGCCGGCCTAGCCGGCTTTGGACACAACCTAGCCAACCTAGGGCCTGGTTGAGCCGGCTCAGCCGTCACAGTAGCACCCTTGAGTATTTTCTAGTAGAGCTTGATCCTTGACCATCCCAAATGGCACTCGTCAATTTCTTAGATCGAGCATGCTACAGTTTGCACTTTTGCGTCCTTGATAAACATGGACACCATGGTGGTTGGAAGTTCTTGGGAGTCGATGTGTCGCTTTGGGCTTTAGGGTTACTAGCATAAGCACCCTTTGACATCTTCTCCATATCTAATTGGTCTAGATTATCAAAGACAATCGGTCCATCACTTTATTTAATCGGAGCACCAACAAAGCCAATTTTGATATCTAATTGATCATCAGCCTTTCTTGTTGGACAAATAAGAACCACCTTGTCCCCAACACATATGATTGTTTTCCTGATGTCTTGCCCTTTTGCTGGACCTGGTTAGCAAGTTTACATGAAATTAGCTTAATCGGTCTTGCCTTATTAGGGCTTGATTAGTCATAACTCAATCGTCCATGAGGGACACGCCGCTGCTCATTCTTAGTGAAACCAATAGGCATCTTCCCATGATTTTGATAATTTAATGGGCATGAACCCAACACTCCACCTTTGCACATGTGCAGCGTTTTTGTTTACATCTAGCTTGACCGATTTGGGAAATCGGTCTTGCTGATTTTTTCTGTCCTCCAACACTAAAATCAGTTTGGCTGACTTTTAAAGTCAGCCTAATCACTATATTTTTGCACAATAGTGTTAGTAGCTGATTTCTGCTTGTCCATAGGAGTTTGGGCTTCTCCCCCAAGCCCTGAAGATTTTATAGTGATCTTAAGACTCTCCCGATTGCCATTGGACTTTTCTAGCACCACCTCACGATCTAGGACTTGCTTTCCCTTCTTAAGTTCTCTTGGCTCGCTGATTATCATTTTTTTCAATGGTGGAATCGGCTTGCTCCGGCCGAATCAAGATAGTTGGATTATTTACCTCTAGAGTTTCAGCCGTGGAAAGTGCCTTACTGCAAGGTAAAGAATGTGCATCCCCTCCTGAATTGGTCTTATTGGTTTCAGGCACCGAAGGGATCAATTCAGGTTTCTTCCTAACAATAAGCTTGCCTTGTTGATCAATGTACCAATAGGACAACCTCATACTAGAAGGTATAGTGTTAGCTTCTCCTGAATTGGTCATATCGGTCTTAGGCATCGAAGAGACCAATTTGGATTGACTCTTTGAATTCAACCTACTATGCTTTTTTTAGCAAGACTTGCCTTTTGAGGATATACAAGCAATCCACTTTTAGCCGATGACTCCACTTTGTGATCAGCCTTTTGCTTTTACTCCGCAAGTATTTATGATAGAAATCTTCATTTTGCTTCTCAAGCATTCTTTCAAAATTTGCCAATGCTTCTCTCGATTCTGTAGAATATCATGCTGAATTTTCATCAATTTGTCTCGAGTTGGGAGTAACATATGAAGCTGAATCATTGATAGAAGTAATGACATATGGTGTTGAATTTTCATTGATTCGGCTATGGTTACTAGTAACATGTGAAGCCGAATCATGAGCATTACCACTAGTATGTGATGCTGAATTTGGAGAGCAATTAGCTAAATAATTTGTATTGCCATATCTAATTCTCTCATTCATCGGCATGTCATATTGTGAACTAATAGCCGATGAACTAGCAACATTAATATGAGAGCTAAAAGAACTTGCAAAACAACTATTAAAGACATAAGATGCATTTGCATGTTGTACCTTGAGGTAACTGTAGAGACTTTGTGATGCAACACCCTGGTATCCATGATTTATACCTTGATCGTCTTGCTGAATTTTCCAATAGCAGCGCAGCACGTTACAGTTTAGCAGTCGTTTAGGCCATTTAGGCGAATACTGTTTGGGTAAATGAAATAGAGAAATCCATCTATGGTCATCTTTTTTTGATAAATCTTTAACCATCAAATTAAAGGGTGGAAACTACTCAAAAGAAAATTGGTTTGAAATTAGGGGAAAGGAAGAGGAACCAATGTGGCAGGTATCCCCATTTTTTATATATGTGTTGTTTATTATTCTGGATTTCCAAAGTAAGTTGAATTGAATAGTATATACATTAAACTAGCAGAAATGCCTGTGTGTTACAACGGGACACATGATTTATTGCAATGTCACTTATAGGACTTTTTGCTTGAAATTTATTTAAGTGTCATGTGTTTCGATTCGTCTTAAAATCTCTAACTCCTACGAACATGGAAAGCTAAAGTGTCTTTTGTTTCAACTCGCCTTCAAATTAATCGACTGTGTTTTGCTCTAACTCGTACGAACATGAAAAAATTAGAGATTTATTCAATGATGCGTCATGTATTTTATGAATTAAACTGTGCAGGCCTATAACTTCAAACCAAATACTTATTCTTTTAATAAAAACCTAAGACATAAGAGTAGCTCTCGTTCAAATGAAAAAAAAATAGGAAACAATGCTAGACCAAGACAACCCAGACATAAATAACCTGAGAAAGCATTGTGATTTGGAAAGAGCGATGAATTCCTTTGTGGTAGCTTCTCTTGCACTCTCTTACATGTGGACCCATAGTCCATGATCTTAGTGCATCTAAATTTTAAACCACTCATGTGTCCGGTTAATTATCCATTTCTTCTCTCCCTTACCCTATCTCAAAATAGAAGCCATTCTCGTTTTATTATAAAAATAATGTTAATATTTATAATACATAATTAGTACCATTAGTTAAATCGTTGAATATACTTTTATAATATATTTGTTCGCAGATATGAATGTTGCATGTATTTTCCATAAACTTAGTCAAAGTTGAGAAATTTTGACATACATGTATCTCATAACATCATTCTTTCTAGATGGAGGGAGTAGACATTAATCCAAGCTCCCATACACTGCATGCTTTTCCCTTTTAGCTTCTTGGCCACCACTGACCATGATGGCGTTTAGGTGTGTGAGCACCGTAGTTCGCACACGTTGTCTCGGCGTGGTTCACGCAGAGCGGGTGGTGGCAGCGAGCTGCTGTTGATGGGCCAACATTTCATGTCATTGTCGCGGCCCATGTCAGAGAGCTCCATGTCGTGGTCGCGCTCGAGCTCCACCTCAACCTGAGAATGGGCCGAGATCTGCACCAAAGCCACACCTGTCCAGACGTGTTTTTTATTTTTAATGGGCTCAGCCCAATCCAGTCTAAATAGTAAAGAAACCAGCCCACACCAGACCATATGATATTTCAGCCCACACCACACCAACTCATTGACCAAACCGTGGTTTATGGCCCATTAAGAGCCCACTCTCACCCACGGTTTGCCTTTAAGATCCCATCGGAGACTGCTTAGTGCTGTCTGTCTGACGACCGCATTGTACAAACTATGGGCTTAACATATCGCAAGATAACATATATGCAGGACAAAAATCAACTTGAACACATCAACCGAACATATTACAGAAATTCAAGGCTTCTCCATCATATTTAGCCTTAATTTTACAACTGATACTAGCAGCCAATGATGAAAGTACTAAACTTTTTAGCCAACGATAATTAACACAAGAGTGTTTTTGAAGTCTTAGTACACGTTGAAGGATTACACCAAGGTCAAAGGTACTGGTACTTGAGGGAACATTTTTGGACGCACAGCTCTCGATGAAATTGAAACTCTCGATATCACCACTCCTGATGCCTGCTTCTAGCTGCAAGGGTAGAAACCATCTCAGTACAAAAAGAAGCAACTTGCTTAAGTTAGTTCTGAAAAGGAATATCAGTGTTTATCAGTGAACTTGGAAGTCATTATGAACTCATGACTAACAAGAAAACTTTGTGCCCTGAGGAACAGTTAGTACTACTACAGAACAAGAGCGATCCATACATGTTAGTACACGGAAATGAGAATTGCAACACACAACAAAATGTTATTCCACTTGATAGTTTAAGTAGTTTGTCACGTGAATTCGTTCAGAAGAATCTAATGAACAGGTGCAAAACATTATATTATTATATACTATTAAAATTAAAGTAGATAGAGGACAATGGCTGCCAGCAACACCAAGGCACTGCAGAACAGGTCACCTTTGCATAACAATTTCTTTGAAAACTTAGGCCATAATCCCAAACACTATCAGAATGTTACTTTGCTGCTGCTTATTGCAGAATGTACTAAAGTTGACATCCACAGTTTGCTGCTGCTTATTGCAATGATGTAACGTAAGCTGAAAACTGAATGCAAAGTCCATATTGAACATACCTGCTACTGTTGGACCACCTGCTACTGTTGGATCGCCACTTGAGGTTCCTGATCTTCAACATGAGCAACATCTTTAGTCTTGAACAGCCAGTCTTTCCCACAAACAAGGGCCTCAAGCATCTCTGGTGCTAGTGAGCTTCTACGTTCCCTAGAAGCCTTCCTCCTAAACTAAAAGCAGACTCGAGATGGAACCGTGCTAAGAGGAATAGCCAGAAAGTCTCGAACCATTGTTGACAGCACCGGGAACTTCTCGACCTACCCTTCCACCATCCTAGAACATCAAAATCATCATCATCCGGATTTGGCTCAAGTGGTTCTTCAAAATATGTATCTAATTCAGCTTTTGGTGCCTGTGCAAATCTTCGGCGTGACGCGTATTGAGTGAAATCCACTTCAATCTTCCTCTTTCCAAGAACCGGTGACCCCACATTACTTGTTCTTGATCTTGCACATTGCTGCTCATTGTTGTTTGTTCTTGCACAACGCTCCTCATACAATGTGAAGTACCTTTCCATCCATTTTAGAGCATACCCCACATACCTTTCAGCCTTACTTGTATCATTCAACGCCCTCTCAAAGAAGAAGTGCACATAGTCAGCCTTCCTTCTTGGATCCAAAATGGTTGCAATGACCAAGACCATGCTAAATGCAACTTCTCTCTTCTTTTTCTTGCGATTAGCTGCACTATGAAGATCATCGTCGGCAGGGCTCCAATATTTCTCAAACTTTGAGTTCATGGAAACAGCCAACTCCTTCAGCAGATCAGTACTTTGCCAGGCTGGGTCCGCCAAGGCATGAAGGATGCAAAGCACTAGAGGCAGAAACCTATGTGCTGTAGGCTTCCTATGGGCTGACACTACAAGTGTAAGTTCTTCAAATGCTTTTAGAAACTCACACACCGCTCTTGCCTTCTCCCATTCTTCCTCATCGGGGCATCTTCATAATATTTTGGAGCATAAGAATTGATCACAGCTTTGTATTTCAATGCTTCGTAAGCATTCGAAGGTTGAATTCCATCTGGATGGGATGTCAAGGTAGATGCCTGCCTTTGAGTTCAATCCCATCCCATTTGCAAGGGAGTTGAACACTTGAAGCCTTGCGGGAGATGAGTCAATATGCTTCAGCAGCTCACGGATCTTTTCAATTGCTCTATGGATCACTTCCATTCCATCCTGAACCAAGAGGTTAAGAATGTGAGCCGAACATCTAACATGTAGATGTTCACCTTCAAACATTAACTCTTGTTTATGATTCATAATCAACTCGTCACATGCTGAAATGTTATTGCTAGCATTGTCCAATGTCAGAGTAAACAATTTCTGCCTTACTCCCCATTCTGTTAAGCACCTCACTATTTCTTCTTTGATTGCATATCCTGAGTGAGGATACTCTAGTACTTTAAACCAAATGATCTTCTTTTGGATCTTGAAATCTGCTGCGATGTAATGGGCTGTGACAACCATATATCCCAAGTTCTGTGATGCAGTCCAGATATCTGATGTCAGGCAAACACGAGAGTCCAAACTCTGAAGTACTGTATGAAGCTCCTTCTTGAGGCTCTCAAATTTTTTGAAGCAATCATTATGGATTGTGTGTCGATGCTTGACCTTGAATGCAGGTTGCATTAAATCAATCCAAGGCTGCAGGTAAGGGTCGTCCATTTGCAGAAATGGGACTTCAGCATGAATGATATACTTGACCATCGCTTCACGACAAAGCTCGGCATCAAAGACAAAATTTGCAATTGCTTCCTTGCTCATGCTTGCTTGAAATGTCTTTCTGGTAGCAGTGTCAATTTGTGGACAAGCATTGGCAATGTGGCCCCTAAGACTGCTTGTGCCAGACTTCGTAACCAGTTTCAGATGGCAATACTTGCAGACAGCTTTCATCTCACCATCCACATGAACCAATTCTTTCTCGAAGTGCTCCCAAACATTGGACCGCGTACGACGCGGTGTCAAAGATGTATGACCTTCACCCTCTTGAGTTCCTGAAGCCTCTGATGTGCTAGATGACATGTTTTGACCTAAAGAAACAAAAAACAGTGAATCAAATCGCAGCAGGGTATCAAGCATCTAATAACAGAAATAAGGAGGCAAGTGAAAGCCGGAAGAAAACACGTACCAAGATCCTGCTCCATGGTGACTGACAGACAGATAGAGTGTCTCTAGCAATCTGAAATCAACAAATTTTTAGAGATGAGTGTTAAGCAGCGGCTGGGTAGAGAACAAATTTTCTGAGAGTAACAAATTTTCTGACAGAACCAATTGTTTTCCAGGTCAAATACAGAAACTAACATAGACTTGTACTATCCTAGTTCTATAGATTTTATTAAACTTCAATTCCAGTGTGTGGCCCCAAAACAACAGGTCTTGTCCAACAAAATACATGTCTTTCTCTTTGATTTTATAGAAGCAGCACTAGAAGCAGAAGGCCTAGCTACCTGTTACTGATCCTCGTTTCCACAATTCATCACGAACTAATATGCAGCAGAAGACATTTATGAAAAAAAATCATCCAACCAAACTTAATACGGTTCCATACATCCACATATGATGAGATTATAAGCTAGAAATATTTGATAACACAATATCAGATAGTAGACAAGACATCCATCGGTGGTTATGTAGTAAGATGCATGCTGCACACCCGATAATTTTTGCAAAAGAAATCCAAGTTAATACTAGCTTGGGTCAGATCCGAATAGGAACTGGCAAATAGCTTGAGTTAGGGTTTGGGAGCTCGGTTTCGCACAGCAGGGAGGGAAGGGCAAAGGAAACGAAGGGAAGAGAAGGCGTGGGTGGGCATACGCATACGCATACCTGGTGGCTGCTCGGCGCCGGCGAAGAAGACCTGTGCGCCTGGTGTGGAGCGGCGACGGTCGCCCTGGTGTAGGCGTCCAGCGACCTGTTGCGTCCGTGGGGGAAGGCGTCCCGCGTCCCGCGCACCGTCGCCCCCGCTCGGCGATGGAGTAGCGTCTAGGAAACCCTAGCCGCCATGGTGACCAGCAGCAGCAGCGGACCGAGCGGCGATTGGGGACGGAACGAGAGCACCACGGTCTTCACACCAAGGTCTGACACCGGGCGCAACCACGGTCTTCACAAACTGAATCCAATCCTAACCAGCCCACCGTAGTTGCGGCCCAAACCGAACTAGCCCATACGATTCTTTAGCCCATTCGTACCCAGACTAGGTTGGCCCAAAGAGAAAACCAAACTGGAAAAACCGATTTCGGCCCAAACCATTCTCAGGTTGAGCTCCACCTCATCCTTGCGGCTGTGTCATGCAACCAAGTTTCGCGCCTCGCCCTCTCAGCCTGTGTGACCCATGGCCGAGCTACGCCTCACCACCATCATTTGTTCCACACTATGTGTGGTCGTCACGCTTGAGCTCCACCTCATCATTTTGGCTCACGCTCACGCTCGTCATCGCCAGCAGGGGCGAGGCTAGGCCTAGGGTCAGTAGTGCCATGGCCCTAGTGCAGCCCAATTTTTTTTTTTTGAACAGGTCTTCAATTTTGGACTAACAATAAACAAGCCAATAAGGACTAGAGTAGGGCAGACCATAGAATCTCTTGGTGCCTTGGTCACTCACACCCTCATGCACCGCTCGTGGCTCTTCTTCCTCTTCCCACTTGCATCACGCACCATTGCTCCTACCTCTCGCTCGCCCGCTGCTGCCGTCGCCGTCATGGGGCCAAGCCTCGCTCCTTGTCTACCGGCCCCTAGCCCGCCACAGCACTGTCGCAGCCGCGTCTTGGCCTATAGTGCGGTGCCTGCACCTGTTTGCCAGAGCCCCACATTGCAAACAGAGCGAAGTAAAAGCAGTACTGCAAGTTGCTGATGCTGCCAAAGAGATGGTAGATGGATCCACCGGTGCTACGACCTGAGAAGGGGCCTCCTTGTGCTGCAACTAGGAGGTGGCGGGGAACGAACGTGTTCATCTCGAATCGAGCCATCACCTTAGGGGTCTGTTGAAGTGGCGAATGTGGTTGTCAGCATCAAAGTAGATGTAAACGGGTAGACGTCGCCAGATTGTTGTCAATGTAGGCATCGGTTGTGGAGTCGTCAGGTCCAGCATATCGCCAAACATGAAGGAGCCAGTGTCGAAGTCGCGTGGGAGTAGGCGATGTAGTCTAGAGTCGAGCAGTATGTCGATGTCGACACTGTTGATTCGGATAAGCATACTACAGCCTAAGCCATCGACGAACGCCACTGTTGCCCCCAACATTGGGCATCGTGATGGCCAGGGGTGCCCATCAGGATGTGAGAGGGCATCCCATTCTCCTGGTAGTTTGTCGGAGGTCTATGGGCGACTAGAGCCATCAACTCTATGCTAGCTGGTCCTTCGTTGTTGAGAACCGACAGGAGGTCAGGTGGCAATGGTGATGATGAGGGAATGTAGAGGCGACCGTCGAAGAAGATGAGCTCTTGATCGAAGGTCCACGCGTTTGCCACCTGGGCATTTGCAATGGCTAGGGTGACAGCGCGTAGCTCCCATTGTTCTCCTATTGCTCGCCGCATGTCGTCGAAGATGATGTTGTCCTTGTTGTTGAGGTTGTCGAGGGCATTCGACAATCGTGCTCGATGCGCCTTGTTCATCTTCTTGTGAGATGGAGCCATTGGTCACCGCCGTAGGGTCGGTAGTAGGGGCGCCGGCCGCGCGAAGGCTGCTGGTGGTGCCTAGAGCTCCAGGGGGCATGCAGCCTGTGGATGTGCCCCTCGCAATCGTAGACGAGGGTCCTGTCAGTGAAGTCCCGGATGACACGTCCTAGGCTTGCTAGCCATGGTGTGCTGAGGATGACGCTGATGTCGTGGCCGAGGTCGAGGAGGTACACGTCGATGTCGAAGACATCATCGCCAATGCGTAGAGGTGCCGTGAAGGAGGCGGAGCGACAAGGAACCTCATCCCTGGTGCCCACGAGGATGGTGGTGTTGATGTGCTACTCTAGGAGGTCGATGTTGCGGACGATGTTGATGTCAATGATGTTGTGCGTCGAACCGGAGTCGACGAGCACATGGACGCCCGAACCGATGATCAGGGCTGTCGGCAGCGTCTGAAGGGGGGCAAACTATCTCGACGTCGGGAGCCCGAGTACTCAATCCCACGCCGTAGCGACAGGCTGGCGGCGAAGTCCGTGTTCCGTGACCCAAACCCTGAGAAGCAGGCCAAGCGCGTGCTCGTCAACAAATGGGAAGGACGACCGGACGGCGCTGTCACGAACACCCCAGATGAAGGCATTGCTTTGAAGTTTCATGCTGCCTTTGGGGGTACCGTGTCCCCCTGTAAGCGCGAATATATGCGCGAGGGAGCTTGAGTACTGAGCTGCACCTGCAAGCACGTCGCACAACAGTTTATTTTTTAGTACATCAGGGCTAATCCACCGCTTAGGTCGGTGATTCATGTTTAGTGTTTACTCCAACAAGCGTATGGCTTCTCGCCATATTGCTTTTTGGAGCGTGTAAAATTCCCATTTCCACTTAATGAAGAACGTGCAGTGCACGCTTTCGAAAAAAATATTTGATCCTGTTTATTCATAATTTTTGTTCTCTTTACCCATTTTAGGGGCTGTACTTCTTCTCTGATCTGCCAATAAAAATGGAAACTGAATAGTAGTAGTAGTAAATTAAAATGGTATGAATAACCAGCACTCCGCAAAGAATGGGAATAAAATCGCATAAGAGCATCTCCAAGAGATGTGCTAAATCTGTTCTGAAATCTATTTTAGAGTTTTGATGGTAAAAATAAAGCTCCAACAGCTATTGTATCCTAGTTTCTAAATTAGCTAGCTAGCTATCCCACCCTTTGCGGTGGCCAAAGAAAGCAAGCCAGGGTCGCTCGCCATCCTCCGATTCCTGCGCGCACAAGCTCACTTTCCATGCATGCACGAGCTTCCGCCGCATGATTCGGGATCCTGATAGGCATGCATGCAAGCAACGGCAGCCAAGCAGTACATTGATCGATTGAGATTTTAGTCACATGTATGTCAACGTGGCATGTTTAAATTTGAAAAGCAAAACATTTAGCTAGGCTGTTGGAGTAACACACATTCTAAAGAAGTATTCTATTTTACATAATCTTACTATTACTAATTGGAGGCCCCAACGGAGGCTCCACGTTAATCCTCACCAGATGCACTAAGAAAAAAGATAAATTCTAGAAATTCTCACATTAATCAGAAACATCTGGCCATCAATCCAATAAAATCTAACAACCATAGCCATTAGATCTATTTTGTTTTTCTACAAAATTACCCACAATTGCCATTATAAAAAATAAAATTAAATGTCCCATTAAATACACCCGTCGCAAAAATCTCAAATAAGCACTAATTAAAAAAACGAGTAAAATGTATGTTTAGGCCACTAACTTGCGCGGCTGTGTCGTTTTGGGCCACCAACTTTGAAATTGTATTTTTTGGGCCATAATCTTGCATTTTGCGGCATAAAGAGCCATGACCCCATTAGGTCATGCTTTTTGCCTGCGTGGACAGACCACCGTGGCTGGTGACCTGGTCGTGAGTGCGCGTGCGCTAGCGACACGTTCCGACACTGCTCCGGCAACGCTAGCGACACGTTCCGGCAAAGCTAGCAGACCATAGACGTGCTCCTCACCGCGTCTGCCGCGAGCAACCCTTCCTCGGCGCCCGCCGCCTTCGCCATCGCCGTCGCGCCCTACACGAACACCGTCGGCACGTTCGACAACACCACCGCTATCGCCGTCGTCGAGTACGGCGCGCCTACGGCGTCACTCCGGAACCTCCCGCTCCCCGCGCTGCCGCTGTACAACGACACGGGCGCGGTGGCCAACTTCTCGGCAAAGTTCCGGAGCCTCACGAGCGCACGGTACCCGGCGCGTGTGCTGCGGACGGTGGACCGGAAATTCTTCTTCGGCGTCGGGCTGGGCGCGGACCCGTGCCAGAGTCGCGTGAACAGGACGTGCCAGGGCCCCAACGGCACCCGATTCGCGGCGTCCATGAACAACGTGTCCTTCGCCATGCCCAGTTCGACGTCGCTCCTGCATGCGCACTACCAGCGGCGGTACAGCAGCATGAGCGTGCTCACGGCCAACTTCCCCACGGCGCCGCCGGTGCCGTTCAACTACACGGGGACGCCGAGAGCCACACGCTGCACCTGCACGGCTACGACTTCTTCGTCGTCGGGACCGGGTTCGGCAACTACGACGCCGGGTACAACCTCGTCGACCCCGTGCAGCGGAACACCATCAGCGTGCCCACCACCTGCTGAGTCGCCATCCGCTTCGTCACCGGAGAATGAGAGGGCCATGGATTCCCGGAGCCTTTGTGTGGAAAAGTCACGGCCCCGCCGCACGCGTACTCACGGCCAGGTCACCAGCCACGGTGGCCTGTCCACGCAGGCAAAAAGCATGACCTGATTGGGTCATGGCTCTTTATGCCGCAAAATGCAAGATTATGGCCCAAAAAATGCAATTTCAAAGTTGGTGGCCCAAAATGACACAGCCGCACAAGTTAGTGGCCTAAACATACATTTTACTTAAAAAAAACGATCTGACTCTCGTGAGATATGCATACATCGATCTAGATCACACGTTATCGATTTACTCACCGTACGTATACCCAAATAGCCCCGTCCAAAACGCCGCCGCAGAGGCATGCCCCTCTTCCTCCTCGTGGACGTCCTCCGCTTGGGAGAGATTGACTACCCAACAACAGGCGCAGACGCTAGAATCAAACCCTGGCCTGCACGGACATGACGCCGTCGAGCTATTCGAAGTCCAGGCTGATGATCTGCGACGTGGTGCCGAAGGACAGTGGCCCCATGTTGCCGGTGGTAATGAGCGTGACATCCAGTCGGTCGTGCCACGCCACGGCAGCGTCCACAGCCGCAGCGACACAGACCACAGTTGCAGGGCACGAAGGACGAATTTTTTAGCGTAGGTAGATTGGATTAGATTGCCTCCGATATCTGTTATTGGAGCCATGCACAAGTGACGGTAAATCTACCATCTGTTGCCCGATCTTCAATTTAATTTGCAATCGGTTTGTCACTTTGTTGTTTGATATTCTGTATTATGTTCCTCATCATCCACGAGCTGGCACAGAACTCATCGATACAGCCCTGTCATTATTAATTCAACCACGTTGACAAGCATATGGATCATGGATGTGGATGATACCAAGCTGCATGTAAAAAAATATGCTCTCTTGGTCGCCCAACCAAGGCCACCTAACTTTTGGCAAAAAAAAAAAAAAAAAAAAAAAAAAAAAAAAAAAAAAAAAAAAAAGGCCACCTAACGATGACAAGCAGTCAGGCGATAATGAAGTGTTTTAGTGTGCTCAAGGTGCTGTTGGGTGATGGCATGTCATGACTCCATACAGGTTAGAGACAAAATCTAAATGCAAATATACTTTCTAGCATCATTTATTTTATTCTATATCTACGTAATTTATACATAGATGTCCGGTTTACCTATATGAGAACTGAAACCAAATTCATCATAACATTCATTACACACATGCTATTCGG
The DNA here is from genome assembly GCA_018135685.1 of Themeda triandra. Lineage (NCBI taxonomy): Eukaryota > Viridiplantae > Streptophyta > Magnoliopsida > Poales > Poaceae > Themeda > Themeda triandra. The sequence goes on along the minus strand of JAENPR010001683.1, from coordinate 30,602 downwards.
ATGACAATCACCTAGAAAATAAAGAAAATGGACTAATATGCTATTCGTTTCTATGTTGAGGAAAAATAGGAATTACACCACATTGCTAATCGGCATTCTATTTTTCCCTTACAATTAATAAAAATATAGTATTTCAATGAAATTAAAGCCTTAGTCAACTATTGTAGTAGATTAATTTTGTCAAACAAAACAATGCACAAGAGTGTAGTGTTTTTCCAAATTATTTATATTAGACGTATAATATTTATGACACCAAATATTTAGATAAATATTAGGGCAACTACATTAGTTTACTTTTGCATAATAGTAGGGGTGATAATTTGGATCAATATTTATAGTAGTTTAGACTACTCATTTAATTTGTAGAGATTTAGATATTCAAAGGAAATATAATATACGCCTTCCGAATAATTCAATTTGTAGAGTTATCTTATGTCAAACATTTTTAAACTTTGACCATAATTGTATGAAAAATAGTTAAGTTTTATGGTTCCAAATTAGTATAATTAGATTTGTCATAAAATATATTTTCATAAGTTTGACTGGCACGGATTTCAGGAATTGATTTATTCAAAGAAGGAGGAAGTATATACCTAATGACTATCATTGTCAATGATAATCATAGTCTACCAAATATGTCGATATAAATAACATGGAAAACCACCCCACTCTTATGCATTGTTTTATTTGACAAAATTAATCATCTACTAGCTGACTAAAGCTTTAGATTTCATTGAAATACTAAGTTTTTATTAATTATAAGGGAAAAATACCAATTAACAATAATGACGTAATTCGCATTTTACCTCAATATAGAAATCAATATCGTATTAGTCCATTTTTTATGTTTTCTATGTGATGGTTAGCCAGATAGCACGTCTGTAATGAATTCCAATCCAAACTTTTGACAAATATTTAGGAAAATACTAATATTTAGATACCAAATATTTAGATGAATATTAGGGGAGCTATTTTAGGCTACTTTTAGTACCCATAAATTTGCAAGTATAGATTACCAACTACATTATATTTATCCCTGATTCTAAACTATCTACATCTATCATATATATTATAAAAAATCAAAAGAACTATTAAAACCATTCTGGATTATTCACTTCCATCATTGTTAGTATAGAAAAAAAAAACCCTAGCGCGTGCATTGGTTTTGTCCGTATAGGTACATGAAGTGACGAGTAGGCCAATTTCCAAACTAAATGCATAATTGAGGTTTCATCTAAACATGGGTCAAGAACATATGAACTTACAGTGCAAAGAGTAATCTGCAACAAAAGTGTATAACTAGCAAATACTAACAAAAAAATATTTATGTTTAGTATTCTGTAAGGATATGAAGTAACTAAGAAAATACTTATATGGGTCTATGTAAGAATATGAAGACATCAGGTAGATGAACTAATAGAAACAGATGCCAAAAACACACTTGGAATTCAGCAGTTGTGATTAAATTTGAATTGAGAACAAAAAGTGGATCGAGTATTTGTATTAAACCCTACCACAACAAGATAAAGAAAAAAATAAAATAATTATTCTCAAATTAAATTATTCACGGCTAAACACATCTGTCACAACTATGGAGATACGATGCAAAGTCGGCAACCATATATTGGGGTGTAAAGTTATATACATCAATTATTAACTACTGCCTCCATTCCAGATTGCAAGTTATTACAAGAATCTTAAAAAGTCAAAACATCTCAAGTTTCAGAAAATTTATAGAGAGAATTATAAGGATTTTTGACATGAAATAGGTATTACTATAAAAATTATAATCATTGAAGAATCTAACCATACTTAGTTAACATCATACATGTTATTGCCTTATCAGATAAATTTGGACAAATTTAAAATATTTTAACGCTCCAAAATTCTTAGAGTGACTTATACTTTGGATGGAGGGTGTAATATGTATGTGTATAAAAACTTGATCCATATTGGGAACTATAAATATGAGTATTGTGTTATTTCCATCTTGAGAGTTCAGGTTGTGAAAGACAGAACCTAAAGTTTTTATACAAATTTTAAATGCTAAGTTTTAAACCCGTGCGACAGCACGGGTTGATGGACTAGTAGTTAAAATAAAGAATTTGGCTATTATATTTAGAACAACTCTTGGAGATGCTCCAATGTTGGCCTGCCGTAAAGCGAGGCATGCGATGCATACCCATCCACCTCGCGATTTTTTCATCTATACAGAGAGAGAAGCCACGAATTGACGATAGGATCGGATCACTCATGGAGAGGTCGGCAGGGGAAGACGAGATCGCTGACAAGAATGCGGCGCCGGTCGCCGGCGCTCCAACCACCCCCAAGAAAAGGAAGAGGAAGAGAAAGAGGAACAGGCGGGCCGCCACCGATGGAGCCGTGTCGTCAGCCGCCGCCATCTACGACGACACCGTCGGCACCATCCTGGCGCGTCTTCCCGCCCGCACAGCGATCGCGTGCATGACGCTCTCCAAGCGCCATCAGAGCCTGATCCGCGGCCCGGAGTTCAGGAGCCTGCACTGCCGCCTCGGCGCGCCGCTGCCATCCCGGCACGTCGCGTACCTCACCACGGCGCTCATACGAAGGAGACCGGAGCAGAAGAACCCCGCCAGTGTCTACTACGGCTTCCTCCTCGCCGGTGCTGGGCTCAGCGCCGGCAACAGCGATGACTCGCCGATTCGCTCGCTCGCCGGATATAGGTACCTCGGAACAGACTACGTCAACACATGCAACGGCGTCGTGCTCCTTGCTAGTAAGGGCTTCTCTGACCCGTGCCGGTGCACCCTCTGGAACCCGGCGGTCGCTGACGTCCCGAGGGAGGCAACCGTCCCCGGACCACCATCGTCGGAGAAGGAAACATCAGTACCAATTGTCTTGCCCGGCGAGCAGGAAAATTCATGGTCCAAAACTGAGCTACGGAACAAGAAAACCATGTTCCTCGCAGTGGGTTTAGGTTACGGTCGGAGGACCAAAACCTACAAGCTGCTTGTGTCCCGCAAGGATACACTACCGGAAACAGGAGGATTGCCGAGGGCTTCAAACCCTCGGCAACACGCTTCAAACCCTCGGCTTACACTTTGCCGAGAGTTGCGCTCGGCCAAACGTCGTCGGCAGAGCCGTGAACGGCAAAGGGACGACTGCCGAGAGTCAAGACTCGGGCTCTCGGCGTAGGGTTTGCCGAGAGTTTCCAGTCACTCGGCAACGAGTATCGCCGTCACGGTGGGAGGGACGGCGGCACCTCTCTTTTGCCGAGGGTTAGGCGTCAGCTCTCGGCAAAAAAACGGTATATTTTTTTTTATTTCTTATTTGTTTGCCGAGGGTTAGCCAGCTCTCGGCAAACTGTACACTATGTTTTTTTATTTCATATTTGTGTGCCGAGGGTTACTGGTCAGCTCTCGGAAAAAAAATGTTATATTATTTTTATTTCTTCCTTGCGCCGGACGCGTCCGGGGTGCGTCCGAAGGACCGCCGGACGCCGACCAGAAACGCCAGAAAATCGACTGCACGGGTCAATTTCGCCAGACGCGCTGCAGACTCGGTCGCCGGACGCGGACGAGACACTGTTGAGCGTTCGGCCAGTCTTGATCAGCTGGCTTCTTCTGCGCCGGTTCTTCATAAGGCGCCGGACGCGTCTGCCGGGTCTTGAAGGTGCGTCCGGCGCATATATATAGCAATGCAGATTACAGCTGATTCACATCAACAGCACCATATAACCACAAGCACATCACATTATTCAACATATATAGATCACATAGTTCACATCACATTATTCAACGGACATCACATAGTTCACAAGAAGTACATCATGAAAGAAAAGGTCCAAGTGTAGCACCATCATAAACTAACCACAACGTCGTACATGCCAAACTAATCACTGCGTCGATTTGAGCTCAGAAGGCCCCGGTGTGCTGCCGACCGCCGATTGGCGCTGCACAAAACAAAGAAGATGTGTTACACAAGGTAAATAGATAACCAACAAGTACTAGTAGCAATATATGTGTTGTGTATGTGCTTTGCTGCCCATATTCTCAATTTGATTGCTGAGAGGTTATAAGGATTTCAATTGCAAAAATCGTGATAGTGTTGCCTCTTGTACAATCACACCAAAAGGGTTTGCTGAAATTTGAAGAGATTGCTAAGCATGTCTAGGTTAAAACCGAACATAAATTGCTACTTGATTGTAAAACTAGGTGGAATTCTACCTACAAGGTACTTAGTATTGCTATATGCCTCAAGCGAAGGAGTTGTTGATTCTATGTTATCATCCTCTTCCACTTCATATTCCTTCATCAAGTCATATAGAGAGCTTTTCACCTCGCTAACTTTCGGCAAACATTGAACCTAGGATCAAGAATTGTTGCAAAGCTCATTTGTCCTAGAATCTCATTCCAATACTTGTCAAAATTTGCTATCAATTCAAATGACATTTGCTCGTAATAGGAGTTTCAAATCAACGGGCACTTGAAGGCAATCCTATGATAGGGCAAATGTCATCTCAAATGATAGCAAAATTTAATAAGTATTGGAAGGAGAATTCAAAGACCAATCGCCTTGGTAACAATTCTTGATCCCGAGTTCAAGACTCGATTTCTTGGTTGGGTTCCTCGAGACCCTTACTTGTCATCACATTTGGAGTGTTTAGAGAAAGTTAGTGAGGAGAAAACATTTCTATATATGACTTGATGAAGGCATATGAAGTGGAAGAGGATGATAACATAGAATCAACAACTCCTATATACAATCACCCATTGCCAGCAGGAACCATCACCACAACCACTAGGTTCGTTTCATGAGGTCTTACTAGGTTTCACATTTAGAGAAACTACAACATTCATCATACTCACCGTAGTAGCGTCGCGCTGAGGTGGAGGTAGAGACGGCTGCTGACCGAGCAGGAATGGTGGGACCTCTCTGCCCTCGGACTGATGGTTCTTGAACCAGGAGAGCACCTGTGCAAGCTGCTGTCGGTCTACCTCCGCCTTTGCCTCCGAAGCCAGCCACTTATCCCGATCCGCCTCCAAAGCCGCCAGCCTCTGCCGCTCGGCCTCCCGCTCGGCCTTTTCGGCCTCCCGCTCGGCCTTCTCGGCCTCCCGCTCGGCCTTCTCGGCCTCCCGCTCGGCCTGCATCGCCGCCATCGTTGCCTGCAACATTTGACGCCAATGTGTCAAGATTGTGGACCTAAGGTGTGTACAAGTCATAGAACGAGGAATGGAAGAGGAGCGCTTACTTGGATTGTTGCCACCACGGTCGGGCGCTGCAGTATGGCCGGGCTTGAGCTCGTGCTAGCCGCCGGATCGGTTCGACGGGAACCGAACCAGTCTCAATGACACCATCCCCAATCACGAACCGCCCATGCTTCTTGCCTTGCCCTGCCCTCATCACAGCCTCTGGATTAAGCCGCTCCTCGGTCGTCGGATCGTACTGCTCCCCATGGAGTGACCTTGCTATCGCTGTGTACGCACAGATGCGAGGGTGGGTGCTGGCGTTGGTGAAGGACTCGGCAGGGGTCTCCAGGGTCCAGTCGATGTCCGACGATGCCTTACCAGTGTGGGACAAGGCAAATGCCTTGAGGTGACCACAAGGGCGGCCATCATTGTCGCCGATCTGAGAAAGACAACAACATTGTTAGAGTTCTTGCGGGGTGAGCGTTAGGTTAGAGAAATGGTTTTGCCTTACCCGGGCATCCGCGTACTCAGAGAGGTTGCGGCTGCCTTGGTGGTGTGGTGTCCCTTGCATCTGCAAACGACGCTCGCGGGCTTCATCGTGGCCCTTCTTCCAGTCCACACTGAGCCACCGGGCCACATGCTTCGCCCAGGCATCCGAATGTGAATTGCACCATGGTGGAAGCGCCTACAAGCCATCAAACATATGATATAACAAAAGATGAAATTAAGGAAACATAATCTAAGAAGAAACCAATTGTATTGTTTTGTATTTACCTCCATGTACTGCTCTTCCGTCGGCACGACTCCGCCTTGCATCCTCTTTTTTGAGTTTTATCTTTAGCTTCTTGTGGTAGTACCAAATGTGGGCCTGGTGACGTGCATCGCTGATGAAGTCTGTGACACGCTTCTGACATGAATTGAACGCCACCCGGTACGCTATCGCCTCCTTTCCCTCCTCGATTCTATAGAAATCCTGCATAAAGGCACGATATGCCAATTAATTAATATAAAAATGACCAATGGATACGATGTACCGAGGAATGTAGTGCGAGAAAGACTTACCTCCAGCTCCCTGATCACCCGCTCTGCCTTGTTTCTATATTTGATGTTATTACGATCCATGGCATCGGGGCCAGTGTATAGTGGCCGAACTCAGTGGCCGGCTCCAATCGGCCATCACCCAAGTCCACCATGCCGGGTAGTGCGGCTTGCACGAGCTCCTAGGATGCCATTCACTTTGCGTGCCTTGCCACCGGTATCCACAAGTTTCCGGTTCCCGCACAAGTGATTACAATTTTTTTTAGTTTCTATTTTGATTTTCAACATTTCAAATGAAGATTGCCCAACATGTGAACTTGTTTACCTATCCCCATGTGGTGTGATCACAGGGCGGTTTGGTATTGGTATTGGTCGAGGTGGGAGCTTCGTGGGACCATGCAAGAATGGGGTCGGCATAGCAGAGGAAGTGGATCCCACCGTAGTCGCCCCGTCCCCTGTAGTCGCCTCATCCCCTGAAGTTGCCTCATCCCCTGTAGTCACTGGAGGCTCCTCCACGGGCGTCTGGGGAGTGAGCCGCATGTTGCCTGGACGCTTGCCCCTGCTCTGCTCCTCAGGCGTGTTTCGGTTGGCGTAAAGAGACTGGATGGCCCTCTTGGGTGGCATTTCCTGCATTAAAAAAGAACAAACCAGTTAGCATATATAAACAAGACATACTTAGTAAGAGATGATGCAAAACGAAAGAAAATATAATTACAAAAACAAAAAAATAGTACATGTATTAGAAACAATCTCCACGGTCGGGATGAGCTGGGTTGTAGGTATCATCATCGCTATCAACCAAGTCCAAAGTTTCATCCACCTCGGATCGGCAATTTGAACGCCTTGGGGTAAGCGATCAAGGAACACTATGTCATTTGGATCTTCCACCTCATCTCCAGAGTCCTCGTCAACAACCCTTTCGACGTCTCCATCCATTTCAGAAACCCAAGATAAGTCTATATCAATGTTCCCGTGTAGCTGCTCTTCGTGGTGATGGAACTCTTCGTCTTGTGGTTAAAGGGTTCAATTCGTAATCTACATCGTTTGGGAGAACAACTCTACCGTGCGGCGATACTTGTGTGAACAACGTACCAACCCTTAAGGGTTTCCTTGGTTTGGCAAGCATATGGGCAATAATAGACTTGCACGGCAAGTTGAGCCACAAGCCAAACATCGTCACCTTCCGGGACGGAATCTAGTCGAATCTCGACATGCCCAATATGAGGGTACTGTCTCGAGACCTCGGGATCAAACCACGGCATTTGAATAAAACAACTTTTAAAGATTTGGAACCAGGAAACTCAAGTTCGTATATTTCTTCAAGTACCCCATAGTAGGTCTTGTCATCATCGCCGGGTGTCATAACACCGGTATTTGTGGTACTTCGATGTGGTCGTTTCTCGCTTTCGTAGCTCTTGTGAAAGCGATACCCATTCACGTCATAAACGGTACATGTGTTGACCCTAGAGTTAAAGCCATCGGCAACTGCCGCAATTCAAAGCACTTATAGACTCATCCCTTTGGCATTGCAAAGTCGGGATAGAGCGTTATGTTATACACTCATCCCTTTGGCAATCTTTGGAACTTGAAATCATGAAACAAGGGGGTTGGATGCAACTAAGTTGGATGGTACCTTTTTCGGAACCAAGAAATGAAATCCCGCTCCTTAAGAATGGTATCAACTTCATGAGGGCGAGGTCACCTTGATTGACGCCAATATAGCTTAACAAATTCCCCGTGTGTCAATAAGAAACAACGGGGGTTGGATGCCGAATAGTGACGGTGTATGTAAAAAGTTCGTTGAGAACTTACTTGATATACGGTACCACTTCGTCAAGGTTGCCCAACAAATATAACATGATATCTTGCGCCACTCTTTATTGTCCAAGGTCCTTGGTGTCAATGCACTTGCTCTTAGAGTGACCCTCCTTTGAAAAGGCTAAGGGTCGATTCATTTTCTTCCTCATTGTAACGAGACCGTGGATTATGCACGCTATGAAAGTCGTTGCACTTATAGTATGTTGTTGTGAACTTTGTCACCTCCTCGTTAATGAACGCCTCGCGATGGAAGCCTCAATTACGGCTTTATTGCCACATTTCTTGCGAAGTGACTTGAGACATCTCTCGATTGGATAGCACCCGGCGGGCATAGACACGGCCCCCATTCGTGCCTCGTACGGGAGATGCACAAACAAATGTTGCATCGACGGAAGAAGCCGGGTGGAAATATCTTCTCCAACTTACGGACCAACTCGGGGCTCTTTTTTCCAAATCGGACACCACTTTTATAGATAACTCTTTGGCACAAAGTTGACGGAAGAAATAGCTCAACTCTACCAGCATGACCCAGATATGCTCAGGGACAAAGCCTCGAACCATCGACGGAAGAAGCCGCTCAATCCATATGTGGAAGTCGTGACTCTTCATCCCTATGACTCGACCGGTAGATGGGTTGGCCCCCCTCTTCAGATTCGCTGCATACCCATCAGGAAACATTAAGTCCTTGATCCATTGGGCTGCAACCTTCCCCTGTTCTTCTTTTCCAAGACATATTCGGCCCTAGGCCTTTTCCATGTCTTGCTTAGGGTCCTGGAGCCTTCATCTCTAGGTGTGGTCTATCGCATAGCGTTGCCGAGTCCACTCTAGCCTTAGGGTTGTCCTTTGTCTTCTCGGTGTCCATGAGTGTTGCCCGAGAGAGCTTCGGCGGCATTCTTCTCGTGTGCATTATATCAATGTGATGTGGCGGTGCCGGAGTGCTTAAAATAGGGAGTCTCTCCAAGCCCGACTTATGAGTCCACATATGTTCAATACCATATCCCATGAAACCAACTCCATTTTCATTGGCGACAAAACCATCTATCTGAGCAAGAACCTCGGTGCCAGTCATCTTCTGGGGTCGAGGGTCTGTCACTACGACACCTTTTGTAAAATTCTTAACATCTTGTCTGAATTCATGGTCAAGAGGGAGGAATTGTCGATGTAAGTCGAACGAGGAAAACTTACCACCCCTCTTCAACCTAATGAACTGCAAAGCTGACTTACAAATCGGGCATGGGAACTTCCCCTGGACACACCAACCGCTGAATACCCCATACCCCAGAAAGTCATGCATTGAGTATTGGTACCAAACATGCATTGTGAAGTTCCTCTTTGTAGCCCGATCATATGTCAGTACCCCATCATCCCACGCGATCAACTCATCGATCAAAGGCTCCATGAACACACCCATATGTTTCCCCGGATGTCCGGGAATTATTAGCGACAAAAATATGTTCGACGTTGAAGAAGAGCGCCGAGGCGGGAGATTTAGGGGGACAACGAAGATTGGCCAACAAGTGTATGGGGCCACACTCATTCCAAAAGGATTGAAGCCATCTATTGCAAACGCAACACGCACATTACGAGCCTCTTGAGCTTTGGCACGATAAACATCATCAAATTTTTTCCATGCTTCACCATCTGATGGATGTATCATCTTGTCGGGATTGTACCGGATGCCATTTTTGTGCCATGTCATCGTTTCGCGAACTCCTCGATCATGAACATTCGTTGGATTCTCGGTATGAACGGAAGGTACCGTAGGACTCTCATGGGGATCTCAAGCCGGCGCTTCGGCCATCTTTAGATTCTACCTCCACATACCTAGAGGCCTTACACTTTGGACAATATTTCGCTTTCTCGTGTTCTTTCCTAAAGAGGACACACCCGTTCTCACAAGCATGTATCTGCTCATACGACATCTTTAGCGCTTTGAGGAGTTTCCCTGACTCATACATGTTTGTTGGCAGCTCGTGCTTTTTGGAAGCAGGGTCCCAATAACTGCCAACATAGCATCGAAGCAGTCCCGACTCATATTATGCTCAGACTTCAATGACACTAATCGCACAATGGCATCCAATTAAGAAGTATCTGTCATCTCATGAAGGGGCTTCTTTGCTGATTCCATCATGAGATAGAATGCCCTTGCGGTTTCCTCCAGCTCCTGCTCCTGCGTCTCGTCATCCTCCTCCTCCGTTATGTCCATATCATCTGTGGCAAACAGTGTTTGATGTAAGTCATCCATCATGTCTGGTACCCCACCATCACTATCAAACTCCTCCAAGCATTGTCTCACTCCCTCATGTCTAACACGATGGCCTTCACCATGGCACACCCATCGGGTATAGTCCGTGTAAACCCGCACTTGCAAAGATGTTCCTCTATCACCTTCCTCGTCTTCCCCGAACCGGTTTGCACAAACGCCGCAGGGACACCACACCTTTTCGTTGCTTGAGCACCCACACCAAATGCTTTATTCAAGAATATCTCGGTCTTATGTAACCATTCACCGGTGATTTGAGTCGACTACGACGGCTCGTGTACATCCACTCACGGTTATCCATCCTCTAGCATATACATAAGAGAGTAATATAACCATCAATGACATAGGCATGCCTTTCCTACTATCTAATAGGTGAGGATAGGTCCTAATCCCACCCACGGATGTGTAGATGAGGTTAGTTTCCATGATCTGCTCCAATCCGAGACAAAATTTCAGGAGCACCTCCCCGTTTTTCTCCCGATGACATGTCCACGAAGGGAGAGTCTGTATCCAGAGAACAACAAGGAGGTGGCACCAAAACTCCGTCTCTGATCCGAGGAGAACATGGAAACTAACCCATCTACGCATCCGCGGGCTGTCCAAAAAACGTGGACAATCCGAAATAGATACGGCCAAAGGTATGCAAAGACCCACATACCCCCGACCGTATGCTTTCGGACGGGAGACGCCTTAACTCGGGCTACACCGATCTACGTACGACAATGGTAAGAAAGAGAGCTTAATTATACCTAGGGTGGCGGTGGAGACGGACTAGCGGAAAAGGTGACGCTATGCAAGCGGGACCGCAATGCCGATGAAGACAATCGGGGTCGCCTAGGTGCTCGATTCCCCTCCGATAGGTCTGCTATGCAAGACAAAAAACATGCATCACTATAAGTGACTCGGCTCGACTTGCAAGAATGGAATAGACAAGAATATATAACAATAAGCATTTAATTTTAACTAGAGACGAGCAACCCTAATAAGAAGCATATAGCAATTGGGTAAGACATGTATGGCATTTTAGGGTTTTATACCTATGTCATTGCGATTTCTGTGAAAAAGGTAATAAGCTTGACAGAGTAGGGCACCCTCTAGGCCAAGGAAATCACTGCACAAATTAAAGATTTGGTAGAAAGTTGATCAGGGCATTGACAGAAAGATGGCTCGGCATTTTGTCGAACACTTGGTGTGCAGAGGGGAGTGCTCACCACCAGAGAAGGAGCTGGCCGGCAAACACGACGGCGAGGTCGTCCACGTCGAGGAAGAAAAGTCTCCAGGTGGCAGAGAGCTCGCAGGGCGGCGGCTGAGGCGAGCTTTGGTGCGGCGGCGCAGGCAGGCGGCTGTAGGGCACGGCCGGCTGGCCGTGGAGCAGGGTGGCGTGGTGCGCAGTGCGGAGGGGAGGCAGTGGCACGGCGGCGCGAGCACGAGGGAGTGAGCGCGGAGATGTAGGCGGCGCGAGAGAGGCGGCGCGGGGCTAGGGCTCGGCGGCGCCTCAAGGGTGTGCCTGCTCCAGAGGTGCGGCGGCGGCGGCGGGCGGGGCGAGTGGTGGCCGGCAGCGGTGACGGTGAGCGAGTTGGCGGGCCGTGCGTCGCGCGCACTCGATCCGTTTTGAGCTGAGCGAGTGTGACGGAACGGGGATCGATACGTTTTGATTTTGAAGGAGGGGAGGTGTCGGCCCAAATGTCATTGAGTGGCTCGCCGGACGCGGCTGACGATCGCTATATACACTGTGCTATTTTTTTCAGCTTCCTCCCCACTCCACCGCGCGTGCAGTGTACGCCTCCCCCTCGCCCGTACGACGTGCGACTCCGGCTAGAAAGTCGCAACTCATTGCGCCGCCGTCGCCGCCACTGCCTTTGCCCAGCTGGCCCAAATCTCGCCACCAGTGCCTCTTCCCCCGCCGGCGCTAGGAGCTCTGTCCCGTCCCCATCTCCGTCCCCCGCCGGCGCTAGGAGTCCCGTCCCCATCTCCGTCCCCCGCCGGCGCTAGGAGCTCTGTCCCGTCCTCCGTCCCGTCCCCATCTCATTGCCGAGCTCCATCACCATCAGTGCCCCCACATCTCCATACTTCACCCGGAGGCCGGAGCGCCTCCAGGAGCTCAGCCCAACGTCGTCCATCTTCCTGTGCACCTCCATCAAGAAGGTACTTTGTTTTCCATCCTCTCTGTGCAGGGCCCGTAGATTAGTGTGCAAGTGAGGCGATTATTCAGGGCCACCAAAATTAGAGGGCCTCCAAATTTACGCTATGGAGGAGTAATTAGCAATTAATCCTAAAATTAGAGGGCTTGCAATCACTATTAAGTGGAGTATTGGAAAAATAGGAGGTATTTTTCTAGCCATGAGAAGTATTGGAGAATTAGAGAGGATATTTGTTTATTTCGTTAATATTTATTATGCCTTAGAACATGGAAAGTATACAAGAAATAGAGAGTAGAAGCTGCCCCTGAAACGCAAATGGAATGCCTCATGTTGTGAAAGAATGATACTTTACTATATCTATACCTAATCATATCTATATCTAGCTAATAATTCGTCTGATATTGTTTTGATGTATGAGAAAAGTACTATCCGCTTCAGCCCTACGGCCGTCCGTCAGTTAGTGCACATCAGCATCTTGCACTCTCCGGCGACAATGTCTTCCAGTTCCGCTTCGGGGTCGAGTAGGCGTGTTGGTGGCGGCGCCGGCTACGACGGCCAGGGTTCGCCGGTGCCCTTCAAGGTTGGGCCGCTGTCGTACCACCCCGCGGTACAGTGTGAGTGCAAGGTGAAGCTGAAGGCCTACAGGTGGACATCTTGGAGCGATGATAACCCAGGGCGGAGGTATTACAAGTGCCAGCGGTCTAGGGTGAGACATTCATTTCCCATCCCCTTCCCATTTATAAAAGAATAGTTTATATATCATTGTTATTGACTTGGCCACACCTTAATTTTATTTCTTCCTCCGCCACTGATTGAAATGCAGGTCCATGGAATGAACTATGGGTTCTTCCTTTGGGAGGACGAGGAGCTGTCTGATTGGTACAAGGGGCTGCTCAGGGACCTACGTGATGAAGTATGGGGCCTGAAGGAGGAGGGGGGCAAGCTGGAAGCCAAGTTGGAGGCTGTGGAAAAGAACTTGATCGCCACGCAGATGGAGGTGGAGGAGAATAATAATGCGCTTCAGGTCATGTAGGTGGAGTTGCACGAGAAGAATCATGAGCTCATCGCCAAGGATCATCAACTCACATCCATTCAGCAGGAGCTGATAGGCAAGCAGCAAGAGTTGCAGGCCAAAGATGACGAAGTGCAGGCAAATGAGGCCAAGCTGAAGAAGAAGGACAAGTGCATTGATGTTCTTCTTCTGGTCTTGCTGGTATTGTTTGTCTTGTTGCTGCTGATGGTGATGCATGCAAAGGCTGCATAGGTGGCATTAACTTATGCTGATGCAAACAATAATGGAGGCTAATGTAGTTTAGTTGTAGGTTATTAGTGTAACAATCTACTGGAGTTGTACTGCTTGGTTAGGGACCATTTGCCCCCTTTTGGTTGGTGCTTTTGTATGAATGATTGATGTCCCTAGGTCTATAATTTGTATGGTTTGTACATGTCCAAGACCCTGTTATTTTGGTGCAAGGCTGAGGGTTTGGATCATGTCTTAATGGATAATGTCCAAGACATTGTTATATATATTTCCCTATTATTATGCATATATTCGTGACTTGGCAATGGCATGTTTGCATGTGTGAACGAAAAACAGTTACAAAGTACTTCTTCGAGACCATGTTGGAAAAGCATATAGAAATGATTGCACATAACATGATCCTAACCATCCCGGGGTTTTAGTTACGGTAGCAAATATATATTACACACAACACCATCGACCCTTTTGTAGGTTAAGGAATGAGCTCAATGCCCTTGACCTAAGCAACTTCACGAGGAAGAGATGAAGCCTATTTTCAAAAATTATGTGTAGCCTATGGCAAACTAATTGAAAAATTGAGGGTTTGAGAGTGAGGATCTCATATTGACTCCAAACTGTGTTTAGTTGACTCTTAAAAAGTTTGGAAATCAATTGGGAGCAGGTGCCGCGAAGAAAGGTTTCATTTCTGCTCTTTATAGAGCGCCGGACGCACCTTCAAGACCCGACGAGCGCGTCCGCGCCTTATGAAGAACCGGAGCGAAGAAGCCAGGCGATCAAGATTGGCCGAATGCTCAACGGTGTCTCGTTCGCGTCCGGCGACCGAGTCTGCAGCGCGTCTGGCGAAATTGACCCGTGCGATCGATTTTCAGGGTTTCGGTCGGCGTCCCGGCGGTCCTTCGGACGCACCCGACGCGTCCGGCGCGTAAGGAAGACAGCGCAAGGCTTTTATTCGACATGTGGGGCCACTCTATTCCTCCTCCTCACTACCAATCAGCCCGCGGCCCATTCCTTCTTCTCTTCGCCCGAACGCCGCGCCGCCGCCCCGTACCCTAACCATCGCGTTGCGCCGCCCGACATCGCGCCGCCCTGCTCCTCCATCTTCTCGCGCGCGCCCACAAGCCTCCAGCCGCCGTCGTGTGCCATTCCGGCCACCGCGCCCGCGCTCCGCGCCAGCGCCGCCCCGGCACTGTCGCCTCGTCGAGGGAACCGCCATGGCCGCCACCGCCGCCTAAAGCTTCATCTTCACCGGCGATTCCTCACCTGCTCCGTCCGAGGCGTCCTTCCTCTGTTTCTTCTTCATGATTTGCGCGCCCATTGGCGTCCATCCGGCCCGAGGAAGCTCCACCTTGGTGAGCTTTACACCCGCACTCAAGGTGTTCGACATTGCCTAAACCAATCTTTTTCACTGTTTTGATCTCGTTTTCGATCAATCTCTCCATGCAGTGATCAAACATCTTCACCTTGACAATTCTTGACTTCAACGGTGCCCCACATTGTTGTTTTCTCACCTTTCACAGGAGCTCCGAATTGTCCTAGGTACCATGTCATGTTCTATCTATTCTTACCTAGTGCTATGCTCCAATAGGTCGCTCACCTCTAGAAATTTGCTTATGGTTATAAATCATATCTATTCAATTCTTTGCAGCGAGCCGATCATTTAACTGCATTGACAGCTGATAGTGGGGCAGTGGCAGTTGAACTCTAGGCCAAGCCTATGAGTATGGTTTGAGGCCAAGCCTCACAAGTCGCAGTTCATCTTCTTGCAGCTTATTGCTTGATCAGCAGCAGTGTCAGTCATGCCCAGGTGCAAGAGCACAGGCAGGGGTTCAGGGGGAGATGATGATCCTAGTAGAAGACCAAATCTTCCTAAGATGGTTGAGAAAGCGAAGGGCAAGAAAGTCTTGGCCATCAGAAAGAGGAAGAGGCAACCACCGGATGCTCGGGCGCGACGGAGCGTGCGAGAGGAGAGCTTCGCAGAGGAGCGAGGCATAGTGATCCAAGAGCTGGATCAGCGGTAGCACAGAGGCGAGCGAGAGGCCCCGGAGGCGAGGAGGCCACACTTGAGCAGCGAGCTTTCTCCTCGACGACGGTCTTCCCGTGTCGGGGACACTCCGGCGAAGGGCGGCTCGGCGATCACGGGAGTCGGGTCCTTCTTCTACTCCACAGAGGCAGCCCAGCAGGGGCCCTACAGGACCTATACTGAGTACAGAGGACCTTCTGAAGGTTAGTGCAAAGAAGATACAGGCTATCAGACAGGTGGACATCAACACCTGGTTTCCACCATCTAAAGAGAGAGCTGGTGCACCCTACTATACAGCTTTGCACAAGTCTCTGGTTGAGGCATACAGGCAGAAGTCCAAGATCACCAAGCAGAGGACAGTGATAGCTGAGACTTTCTCACATGTGATGGGTCAGGCCTTCAGGGAGTACTTGGGTGCTCAGCCAGGGATGATTGACTTGATTGGAAGGACTGGCAAATATATTCCAGAATGGGTATTGGAATTCTATGCTACTCTGTGGATTGCTCCAAATCACTCACTAATTTCATATACTATCCAAGGTCACAGACAGGACTTGACCAGTGAGGAAGCTAGGAACTTCTTGGGGATTTCAGAGCAGCCCATCAAGCTCCATCAACTGTGCTTTCCAGGGATTGAGCCACCCCGCCGTGCACAGGGAGGAGTAGTGCCACCTCCTGAGATCATGAGAGAGGTCTTTGGACCTAACTTTGGTGCAGGGTCGAGTAGGACACCACAGGATGAGCAACGCCTTGCTCGAGTACTTGATCAGGTTCAGAGGTACACCATACTTGCCAGACCCGGTTTTAGAAATGGATTCACTAGGCTCCAGCAGTGGGTAGTATCTCATCTTGTGAGGAAGATACCATTTGATATCTCGGGATTTGATACTATGTGATATGGAAGATGTCATCTATGGAAGTTTCACCAAACATCGCCTAATGCATTATGCTCATTGGATTACTTGGCTTATCTACGAAATGGTGACTTTCCCTCTCTCGGAAAGAATATGAAGATCCTACCATGTATGAGATGTTTGGCTCCTATGATGGTTCTCAGATTGTCAGAGTCACTGCTGATATTCCTCCAGTCATTCCTCAACATGGAGATCCGATTACGAGAGACGGGAGGCGAAAGCGGGATGCTAGAGTTGAGCGGTTGGCGGTGATGAAGAAGCGTAACTTGCGTAAGGGCGAGGCAACAGGCTATGAGATCACTACCTCGGACTCGAGGATGATGAGGAGTACTACATTCCGGTTCGTCCTCCACCTCGTCGGCATGATACGAGGCGGGGAGCTTAGGAGCGGCTATCGAGCGTATGGCTCGGGTACTTGATGCCATTGGCTACAAACCGGAGCGTGCCGAGGAGCGGCATGAGATTGCTATGGGCGAGATACGGGCTCATTAGGATTCACGGCATACGCTACAGCAACGGCACACAGGAGACCATGACTTTGATTGCATCTCTATTTCAGCGAGAGGTGCCACAATTCCTCCCGGTGTCCTTCCTCTCTCCGGTTAGCCGACGGGACGACTTTGGGACCCCGGGACCCTCTCAGGTGCCAGTCATGAGTATAGGCTTACCAGCTTCAGGCATAGCACCTTCTTCTCCTGCAGTTCAGGTGTCACGCTCGCACCAGTTGTTCACTCCAGACTCAGGCGGAGCTCGTCATCAGGCTTCATACAGTGTGCTCACAGGAGAAGCTACACCTGAGTACATGAGACAGCTCATCCAGCAGGACCCGTAGCCTCAGGAGCAGCAGATTCAGCCTGTGATACCTCCAGTGACAGGAACCAGCACTTCAGGCACCGTTCCGTCCTCAGTGGCTTCTACAGATCCACTTCCAGGCACAGACGCACTACCTCATGTGGCTCCTTCACATGTTGCACCATTAGAGCCACAGAGTCAGGCAGAGACAGCTCCAGTCACAGTCACAGTGTCAGTTGAGCAGACCCAGACCGCTTCACCGCTAGTGTCATAGCCAAAGGGTCAGCAGGCTCCTGTCACTCAGTCCCAGCAGAGCTCAGATGACAGCCCAGATGATACTACAGCATTCATCATTGCTCCACATGCTCGTGAGACCGGCTCATCTGCTCCTTCCACCCCTCAGCCTTAGGTTTTGGTCCTTGATGCCAAAGGGGGAGGGTTAGGAGTATGTTGACTTAGGGGAAGCTTTTGCTCGGGTTTTGGTTCTTTTGTTTGATACATTTGCATGCATCATGTCTACTTTCTGCATTGCATGATACTTGTGTGAGGTACCTTCAGTGTCATTGGCATATGATCTTCGTTTCGGTATCACCTTCTATGTCACTTAGCTTTTCGCTCATATGTGCTTGGCTTCCGCGTTTTACTCTGATTCCATATGAGCTATGTGTTTTGTATTGTGCTAACTCGTTTTTGCGATTATATGAGCACAAATATTTTGGCTTGGTGTCACATGAGCTATTCTAACCTTTGTTCTTATTATCAAAGGCTCATGTGAACCAAGCATGCTTGAAAACCTCAACTAAAATCTTCATACTCCGAGAGGTTGTCATCAATCACCAAAAAGGGGAGATTGAAAGCATCTAGGCCCCTTGATGTGGGTTTCGATGATTGATGACAATATAGATTACTATGACTAACGTGTGTTTTGCAGAAACTATGGGAGTTAGGTCATGGTAATGGAATCTCAGGCAATTGGTTGTCATGCCCTCTTATCGATGGAAATCGTTTCAGTTTTCAAAGGATGGACGACAAGGTTAAGGACGGTTAGTTCCGATTGTCGATGGTGTTGAGAGACATCGGATTAGTCGTTAGGACTTTGTTTTTCTCTTTTGGCCGTACTATTAAGGGGGGGTGCAAATGGGTAGCTTGACCTAGTTGAGTCTTGGGTTTAGGTGTGGTGCACACTGGTGAAATCTTAGCACTAGGCAGTTACTAGAAAGCCCTAAGATCAGTTGAAGTCATCGTCGTTTTCTAAGTTCACTGAACTGCTGAAAACAGGACTTCATAAGGCGCCGGACGCGCCAGCTGAGGGGGTCCGGCGCTCATTGAAGCTAGGGTGGCATGCCCTGAGGGGCGGACACGGTGACCTGGCGTCCGGCGAGCGCCGGACGCGGAACAGAGAGTTTTGGGATTGGGCCGAGCAGATCAGTCGCGCGCCGGACGCGCGCCGGACGCGTCCGGAGTTCGCACTGTAGCCCAACGGCTAGTCAGCCGTTTGAATCTCATCAAGCGCTGGACGCGTCCGGCGGTGGCGCCCGGACGCGTCCGGCGCTCACAACTGAGCTGAATTCGATGTAACGGTTGGATTTCGGCTTTGGCTATAAATACAACCTTACCTTCTACATTTCGGCCCTCTTGCTCATGAAATGCAACATATTGGCCGACAACCAAGTTCCAACTCTAATAAGATCCAAATTAACCCAAGTTGGACTTTCTATGAGATCCTCACTATTGATACCTCAATTTTTCAAATAATTTTGCTATAAGCTTAACATAACTTTTTTTAGAAAAAAAAATAGGCGATAACACTAGAAGGAACAACGTGTGGCCATGAGCTTGAGTTTCTGAACCATTAGAAGCGTCAAAAGCTTTCTCAAATCATGAATGAACACAGAGCAACCATTCATGACATGTTCTTATATTGCCATACAAGCCACATATATATCACCACAAGCACATTTACCACAAACATTCATGACAAATACATCTCAAGTTCAAATAAGTCTCAAGTTCAAATATAACTCAAGTTCAAATACATCAGAAGATCAAATAAATCCCAAGTTCACAACCATAGCAGTTCACAACCAAAGTTCATCGCAGCGAATTACAACAAATGTTCATGACAAAGTACACATAGGATGGTCATGTAGTTGTGCCATCACGCATAGCTTCTCTTGAGGTGCTTGCTTCATCCCATGCCTTGGATTAGTACACCAAAGGAGTTGTGTTAGGATAGAGATGGCTTTGGACAAGTTCTATTTTATTTTAATTGGACAATGTTATACATAAGGATTGAAGTTCACACGAATCTATTCTTCGGGATCGACTTAGTGTCCTTTTTTTGTGGTGTGGCAGCATCGGCGGTGGCGGCATTGATTTCAAAGCGCGGCGCGGCATTGATTTCAAAGGGGAATCTAGCGAGGCGGCCCTAAACTCCTCATCGGTCATACGATCAAGGTTGGGATAATGGGGACGAGGATAGCGGGCCGAATATCATCGGTATGGGACAGCTTGGAACGTAGCCTGGACGTGCGTAGTTAGCAACAAAATTGTAATAAGTTACATGTTTTTCATAAGTTACTATTGGTCCCAGCGAAGAACTTCCAGAATTTTGCGGACCGGCTGTGAGGCGTCTATTTAAATCCTTGTCAACAGGGGACCAGGTTGGGTCCCATGGTTCGTCCGAGTACTTGATGCCTGCAACAAGAGTGAGCGGATAATGTAACATTAATGGAGCACGGCATTAGGTAATTCAATATTTGGATTGTGAGGTATCTCAAGTATGTAGCTAGGGGCAATATATAGTATGGTTTGTACCATACCTAACTCACCTTCTCTCGGATGATCATAAAACCCGGGATGTTACGCACGAGGTCCAATCTGTCCACCTCCACGAGGTCCAATCCGTCCACCTCCACGAGGTTCAATCGATCCACCTCCATGAGATTCAAGTTGTCCACCTCTAAAATGATTATTCTTTCCACCCGTCCATGTACAAAGTCACTAGATTGAGGGACACCCCCGTTCAACTAGAATTCCATGTACGAGTCACAAGAGCCATGAGAGCAACCCCCACCGAGATCATTCTCGGATTGTGGATACATATTGCATTGGACTTGGGCTGCAATAAGAGTGACAATTGTTAGAGCGAACAATGTAACAAGTAATGGAGCAAGGTTCATTGTAACTGCAATTACCGTTCGTGTTTCCCTATTTATTAGTTGCACTTTGGCTTTGCGGATGAACATCTAGCCAAACTTGCCAAAAGTACAAAATCACATGATCTCCTTCTTTGCGTGTGAAACCTACTTGAACTTGAGGAGGAAAATTTGCTTGCGGTGCAAAAGTGGGCAAGGTAATACTTGTAATTGGGACCAAAGTGTACCTCTTCATCATCAAATCGGCACCTATTCGACATGATTTGTCTTACCATCCTCATTGTTTGAAGATGTGGTGGTAGTCCTCTAATCTCAACCTTAAGATTTTCATGGCGATGCTTTGCGGTGACCGATTGCGTTTAGCTTTACCTTTAGATGATATTGGAGCAGAAGGTGGGCTGGGAATAAGGATGAAAAATGTCAGAAATAGTCCAAAACGACATTACAATGTAGAAAACAAAAGTTGTTGGTTCAGAATTTGCTGACATTTTAGCAATTAAGGAGTACAAAAAATTGTTGAACATGATTGCCAAACCTATTGAATCGACAAATGGTTCGAAATATTTATGTACCAGTTTCATCCTTACACGAGATTGTACACCATTCTCTCTCGCCCCCGTGGAAGGGAGTGCATAGACTGGTCCCAATGTGATTGCCACCTATGAACATTTTGTTACGCACCATTGCAATGGCTTCATTGTTTGTGCTTTGCACCAGAAATCACCACGGAAGCCGGCAATGTTATCAAGGGGAACTTGAATTTGCAAAGTGTCATATATCACACCTTGTATGTGGTTGCGACGAAGTCGGTATTCCATATCGGGGTGGGGCGCGAAAACTACTATGAGCCCTTCACCGTCAACATTATGCATTTTGATGTCATCCTCGCTGAAAATTATGAGGTTCTCACGGTATTGATGCGCCATTGTTCACTCTGCAAAATCAGCAACAAAAGACTTTTAATTAAAAAATTCAGTAGCACCCCTCGTACACCGTTAGGTTACCAAAACTTGCAAGAAAAGAATGGCACGATGCATGGCTAACAATCACAGAAACATGTATACATATCATCTCCATTCCAAATTCACACATGATTTAGTTAGCATGTTCTTATTTACTATAAGTACTCCATTCCAAATTCCAAATCGAAGCTCTAAAATGACGGTTACGATCTTGACCTACTGCATCACTTCTACCGTAATTGCATCAATATCATCG
This sequence comes from Themeda triandra, assembly GCA_018135685.1. NCBI lineage: Eukaryota > Viridiplantae > Streptophyta > Magnoliopsida > Poales > Poaceae > Themeda > Themeda triandra. The sequence continues at coordinate 8,811 of JAENPR010001683.1, read as the reverse complement.
GTCAAGCATCATCAAAAATAAGTGGTACTGGTGGAAGGGAAAAATAAATAACAATTGTGTTTCACAGATCTATACCATGTTGGCGCACCCATTTTTTTCCCTTAGCGCAGGCTTGAGCTCAAAAGGCTTCAAACGCTGGTGTCAAGTCTCACACGAAAGGTTGACTTTCTGCTTCTGACAAACTTCCAAGTTGAGTTGATGATGATGATGATTGATTGGTCTTCTTCAACTTGCTTTCGCTTTCGATTCAAGCTGATTGTCAATATAATTATCGGGAAGAATTGTCTTTTTCATACATTACCACATAAGATATAAAAATAGACGAAAGACAAGGGTAAAAATGTATGAGTAGAGAATGGTAATAGTGCTCAATCTCATTATGTAGTGCAATGCTGCTCATTATCCATTGGCTTTCAACCTTCTGACAGCGGCGCCAAAAATCCTTGTTGACATTTCTAACGCCACTCGGTGTTAGGTTGTCATCCCAACATGGCGCCAAAAATGCTGGTACTAAATAATGCCCTTTCGCTACTAGAAATAAATATGGGGGCTATATATTTATTTCTAGTAGCGATTATTTAGTACCAGCATTTTTGGCGCCATGTTGGGGATGACAACCTAACACCGAAAAGCGAGAAATGTCAACAAGCATTTTTGGCGCCATTGCCGGGGAAGGTTGAAAGCCAATGGATAATGAGCAAGATTGCACTACATAATGAGATTGAGCACTTGTCACCATTCTCTACTCATACAAATTTTTACCCTTGTCTTTCGTCTATTTTTATATCTTATGTGGTAATGTATGAAAAAGACAATTCTTCCGATAATTATATTGACAATCCGTGCTTTAATCAGAAGCCAAGCAAGTTGAAGAAGACCAATCAATCATCATCATCATCAACTCAACTTGGAAGTTTGTCGGGTAAAGTCAACCTTTCGTGTGAGACTTGACACCAACGCTTTGAAGCCATGGCGAACAAGTCACTCCACGAGTTCTCGGCTCCAACTACGGACAACATTCGTACTGACCAATTGCGGACATCGAAGGAGCTTTTGAGCTCAAGCTGCGCTAATCAACATGGTGCAAGCAAGCCGGTTACGTGGGAAGGCCCATGAAGATGCTAGTGCTCATCTCCAACACTTTCTCGGAGATTTGTAGCACATTCACTATCAAGGATGTCCCCAAAGATGCTATACTACTTCCTCTCTTCCCATTCTCACTCTTGGGGAGAGCGAAACAAAGGTTCTACGCCAATAAGGAGAAGAATACTACGTGGGCATTATGTTCCACTAATTTCTTGGCGAAGTTCTTCCCCATGGGCAAGACAAATGCACTTCGTGGGAAGATATCAAGCTTTCAACAACACCATGATGAGACAGTCCCGAGAAGCTTGGGAGCGCTTTCAAGATTACATCCTCGAGTGTCCTCATCATGGCATGGAGAATTGGCCGCTTATGCGTACATTTTACCATGGGCTTAGCAACAAGACACGGAGACGATGGATGCCGCCGCCGGAGGTGCATTCTTATCACTCACTATTCCTCAAGCCACGGCTCTTGTGGAGAAGATGGCATCCAACCAAGGTTGGAGTGAAGAAAGAACTCGACCCGCAAGAGATGTGGAGGAATGCACCGCCTGAAGGAGGTAGACATGCTTCTGCCAAAATGGATCTATCGATGAAGAGGCTCGATGAGAGAGCCCTAGAGAAGAAAGAAGTCATGCATATACATGATGCTCGCATGACATGTGAAGAGTGTGGAGAGACCGGGCACACAAAAGCTAACGCCCGGTGAGCTGAAGGAGGACGTGAACTACCTCAATAACAACAACAATAATAATTACTATCGTCCTCGCCAGAATCAAGGTTGGAATCAAACAGAGGCCTAACTACTCGGACAATTATTCGTGCAACTATCAAGGTAACGGCCCCTCCTACAATAATTACAACCAAATTACCTTTGAGAAAGTTAGTGCCGAATCAAGGCAAGATGATGGACAATATGTCCAAGAAGCCGCATCAAATGACAAGGTCCCGGAGACACTCGAACAAATGGATGGCTTTTCTAATGCCATCAAGAGTCGGCAAATTTCACTTCAACAAGATACTTGAGTCACAGTACAACAGCTTGTCAACCTTGCTCCCTCTCGTCGGCCAAGGTAAATTGGCAGACAACCCAAGAGCTCGAAACTCAAATCTTGTTGATATATTCAATGTAGAAGATAGCCGGAGTGATCCATCGAAGGGGTCATGGATTGACTCAACTCGCCAATCAAGAAGGGTGATCCGGGAGACCGGTCATTCCAATCTCCATTGGAAGTACCAACTTTAATGAAGCAATCTGTGACTTCGGTGCAAGCATCAACATTATGCCAAGAGTGATATATGAGAAGCTATTCGATGCCCCTTAACATACACAACCATGTGCTTGCAAAACAGCAGATCGGGCACTCCGTGTCCCTTTGGGAGTACTAGAAGATATATGTGTACGAGTGGGCAACTCGTATGTTCCAAAGCCAGACTTCGTGGTAGTGGATACGGTAATAATGAAAGGTCCCCTATCATTCTCGGGACAACCATTCTTGAACACTCGCTGGAGCTATCATGTATGCCAACACCGCCAAGATCATCTTCAACATCAAGGGCAAGAGAGAAACCTTCTTCTTCAAGAACAGTGTGCTTTGCAGTTCAAAGACACCCTCATCAACAAAGTGAGAAGAAGAAGAATCCAGCTAAAAAGAGCAAGAACAAGAATAAGAAGACCAAGAAGACGGAGACAAGAGGATGGTCACCGCAAAATTCACAAGGAGCATGACCACTTACTCGATCCCCACGTCTCGATCAAGAAGGATGACCCAGTGTCCCAACCATTCAATGCTCCATCAACAAGCTCTTTCAATAAAGCATGCAGACACCGGATCGGGCATCAACATCATGGCCAAGGTAACTTACGAGTATCTATATGGCACTATACCTTTGGAGCCTACCTATGCACAACCTACGGATGGCGAGATCGGACATTCCGCTTCGTCGAAGGAGAAGTGAAGGATGTCCTCATCCGATAGATGACCATTATGTCCCTACGCACTTCCTAGTCATTGACATGGGAGATGACTATGATCCTCCAATCATCCTAGGAAGACCATTCCTAAACACCACCCCGAGCTATCATCTATATTGGAACAGGAGAAATCCATTTCCACTTTCCCACCGAGAAGGTACGCCGCTACTTCAACAATAATTATATAATCACCGAGGAGCCCAAGAAGAACAGAGCAAGGAGAAGGCGCATACCCATCGCGTAACAAGAAGAACATCACTCTGATGGATGGGGGACTATGAGGGAGAAGTGTCAAGATATGAAGACCGGTACCCTAAAGAAAAGAATGTTGTAAAAGAAGAAGAGGTGCTAGAAGAAAAACAAGTGATCCAAGAAGCTTCCTCCTCAAGGTCATCCTCTCCAACAAAGAAGGTGTGGAAGGTAAAAGCAAAATCGAATCAATTCCTACACACGAGTCGACGTCATCGAGAGCGCCCGGCCAATGCGCCCCTTGAAAAATGAGCGAACATGACAAGTCCTTTGTCGGAGGACTTAAAACCACCGAACGCCGCGCCAAGAGGTAACTTGGTATTTATCAACAATTCCTTTTCAGCATTATATTTTTACCTTAGCATATTTATTTCCCCACTTACATCTTAGTTGCATCTTTACTCTTTTATCTCGCATTAGAAAAGAAAATAAAGATGTTGTGCATTTGCATCCGAAAATTGTTAAGCCCCATGTGGATAATCATTCATCATGTGGCACAAAATAATTTCTCAAAGATATTTATTTTCTTTGTCTCGCATTCCTTAAATAATAAAAAGATAAAAATATTTCTTGTAATCTGTTAGAACAAGTCTAGGTTAAAAAAGTTCTAGACAACCAAGGCCTAGAGGTTTTATCACTAACGCTTAATCGGTTCCACAAGCTTTGTTGTCTATTTGAGCTTCACGTAACATCAAGGATCAAGAAGAGCTAACAAGCGTAAGGACATCCAGTCCCCGTCTGAGTGCTGCCCGCGACAATTGAATGCCTCCAACAAGAACTATCTACAACACTCGAGGACTAGAACGTCTTTAGTGCCTGTCGCAAACATCGCGAGACTATGTCAACATCCGCAGGGGAGAGCATCCCCCGTGTACCAAGCTAAGTATTTCCAACTTATCTCTATTTATGCTTTGTTAGAGTGTGCTTTGTTAAAACAACTAAAAAAGATGCATAACCATAGAAACCCAGAAATATTTCCTTATTTATCTTTTCTACTTTTGGAGAGCTCTTGCAATCTGTCTTTAAGTGATCCCTAGAATAAACTCTACATGGAGATGATGAATAGTTGCTCTTGGTAATTCCTTTCAAGTACCTAGTTTTCAACCTTGCACTCTCTCGAGTTTTGGACACAACCGTTTAGATTTGAGATTTGCTCAACCTGAAACTTGTGGGTAGCGAACACTTGATCTAAGTCTAGGTGGTTGACGGGTATGATATGGGAAGGTTTTGAGTCAAGTCCATCTTGTTCCTAGAGATACTAGAGTTCGGAGAATTTATCTTTGAAAATATTAAATTCCTGCATGATGAGTTCCTTTATGATGAGAGTTCAAATTCCTACCACATGACCATATATTCATGCTTACTAGATTAGGAAAACCCATCTTTATATAGATCATATTGTAGGTTTGAGTGTAGACTTTATAGGCATTGAGTGTGGTTATACCGTGGACCCATAAGGAATTAGTCACGCCAGTTAAAGTCAATACTATGTGCTCTCCATCCATTGATCTATGCTACTGGTCCTCGAAGCATGCACCCATTTTATAAATGTTACATTCATTTTGTGCTACTTCGTTCCTCGAAGTACCACCCACATATAGATCCATATCCACCACATATTGTGCTTGTCTCTACCCCGGGAGATACGCACCTATGCTTTGCTCCTACCCCGGGAGTACGCATCCATCCATCCATCCATCCACATATACATACGCCATTCATTTCACATCATCCAGAAAAGGTTCCACTCCTATCCTGGGAGTGAACATCTAGACATAATCATCGCCGTTCCATTTGCCTACATAAAAGCTCTAGTTATTATCATTTCAAGTTATATGAATCCCCGTTGCTAAAGTTCGTTTTTAGAGGATTGGTTGCTCTAAAAAAAAAAAAAAAAAAAGAAAGAAGAAAAAGAAAGAAAAGAGTAGCCAAGTCCTTCCTTTCAAGAAGTTCTAAGGTTTCCAAATAAAGGGAGTCATGTTATCCCTAAAAGAGCAAGTGTAGAAGTAGATGTTCACCAGGTTGAGTACCCCTCATAATCATTTCCTTACTACCATCATCATCCTATCATCATCTTATCATCCATTCCATTTCCTCATTCACATGCACATATGACTTTATTATTATTTTAGTTCCTATTGGATCCATGTCTTAACCGTGCAATATATGCAAGTGAGTTTGAGTGTCTCCCCACCTATAAGCTTCACATAAGCCTATTAGAAAGTAGGGTGAGAGAGAAGGCACTTTCCATTATGCCTTAGTCCCACAAATACCACATATTTTGAGAGAAGAGAAGGCATACACTATTCATGCCTTAGAGAGGATCCGTAAATACCACAAATGAGAGACTTAAAAGGTTCACACAAAGAACTCGAGTTTTATTTCAAAACTTTGCAAAAACTCCGGATAATAGTTGATCGAAGAGCGAGAAACATGGCGCTTGACTTGACCCTTCTATCTTTCAACTACTCAAGACCCAAGTGGCGGTTACAAGCCCCATGGTGAAAGGTAATATGAGTGAGTTTTGAGTCAGAATAGTTCACTCTAATCCAGAGGAGAGTTCTTGTTTGAACGCATGTGTACTTGTGAGGAGTGAAAGCAATGTAGCAACTCCGATCCATCATTTGAGTCTATCTTTGCTCAAAGGACGAGCAAAAGGTAAGCTTGGGGGAGTTTGTTGACTCGTTACGTATCAAGTTTATACCATCAACGCAAAGAAGAGAAAGGACTAATATGAGTTCACCTATTAGATATAGGGGTTACACTGACAAATTCCACGAGTTTTGGTGATTGTCTATTTACGCAATGGGTTATCGAAAGAGAACCAAAGGAGGCCCACATGTCATGATTTCATAGAGATAAAGACCGAACGGTGAAAAAGTATAATCTAGAAGACTCCGAAGCGACCCCGAAGGCCGGGCCCCACCCGGCGCCCGGCGTCCCCGCCCGCCCAAGGAGTCGGCCGACTCCCCACCTCAGCCCAATCACGTTGAGTCTCGTGGATCCCGCTCCACCGCCTTTGAGGATGAATAATTATCGTCCATTTAGGTCGGTTTGATCCGAGGGTCCGTGGTTCATCCTAGGGGCTATATATTCGTAGCCCCCGCCCCTCGGGTGAAACCCTAATTCATTCTCTCTTCATTCATCTCGAGAGGATTCGTGAGAAGCCAGAGCCACCATCTCAATTAGAGCTCCATAGTTTAGTAGCATAGCTACATAGGAATAGATCTAGAGGGAATCGAGCCTAGCTTGGAGTCCGGATCTCATGTGAAGTTCTTGGTAATTCCCCTCTACATTCTTGTAATATTCATTATTGTTCGTGATACTATGGGTAGTACTTTATTCTATTCTATTATATCGAGACTTGACTATGCTCTATTTGATTATGTTCTCAATTATATCGTTCTTAGTTTACTTTGATTATATGTTTAGCATAGTTGGACTAGAATTATGTTTATGCATAGGATCATATAGCGCTTTGCTCATTAGGCCAATGGGTGAGTGATAGATATTGTGTGGGCATGGTGCCTATACCGTATTTATCTCAATTGCACCCTATATTCCGGATCGTGAGGTAGATCGCGGGAGTGACAGCCTCTGTTGAGTCCTTTGTAGCCCTTCTCCCGAGTATAGGTCTAGCGTAACAAACCTATTACATTGAAGTCATTGCTATGTCTCTAGTCTTCTTCCGTAATATCACTATGCATAGATGTAACCTTTTCCCGCCATGATTGCTAGATGTTCTTGCACTAATCATTGTATGCTTTGACTTTATAGTTAGAATAACATAGGATTATACCCTAGATAGTCCTAGTCCATGCTAGTGTTATAAGCTTAGAGTGCTAAGTTGAGATGGCTTATTACTATTATTTTATGTGGCTAAATGCTCTCATTTATCTTATGTCATTTATCATTCATTCCTATATTTTATGTGACACTTACCCTGTATGAGATGATCGATACAGACAAGGCTAAGCTCTCCATTATCGCATGTGCATTGCTCATCACTCATTATCCAAAGGCATTCCCTTCCCAGTGGTAAAATTATAAATAACGATACCCGGATTACTCCCCGGTTAAAATGCTACATCGGTATTATCTGGCGCTTGCGGATCCCATATTTATTTCTAGTAGCAAAGTGGCATTATTTAGTACCAAGATTTTTGGCACCATGTTGGGGATGACAACCTAACACCGAGTGGCGTTAGAAATGTCAACAGCGAGACAACTCGTCAGGTTTCGTCCATTTCGGACTTCGTTTGGATTTTATAGAATTTAAAAACACTTCCGCACGTCACTACCCATGTTACGAGGCCAACAGGTCGTAATTTCATACGAGGTCCTCGGATACGGCCTCAACATGCTCCGAGCATCATGAATATCATTTTTCGAATCAAAAGTCTGCATTATTTCATGTACCTGCAGTTCAAATTTAGAGTTGCGGGAAAATTCAAAGAAACCAAAAAAATTAACGAAATATAGGTAAAAAGTTCAAAATTGTCCCGCCTTTTGAAACTGGGATGTGTTTAGTATAGGAAGCCACCAGAAAAATATTGGGAAGAAAAAAAATCAAATTTTGCCGACGGCTGGGAAAGCCGTCGGAAAATCGATTTGCCGATGGCCATCGGCAAAAAAGGTGGGCCTGGCGCTCGTAGCTGCCACGTGGGATGAGTTTGCCGATGGCTATGGCCATCGGCAAAGTCGGTTTGAAAATAAAATAAAAAAAAAGAAGCCGGCCCCGCCCCGACCCCAAACCCTATCTCCCCAACGCCGACCCCGCCGCTGGTCCATTCCCGGCCGCCGCTTATTCCCGCCGCGCCGCCACTTCTCGCCCGAGTTCCCCGTCGCGCGGCCACTCCCCCGCCTTCCGCCGCCCCTCCCGCCCCGCCGCCCCCAATCCCCACCTCCGCGCCCGCATTCGGGCGCGGCCGGATCCCGACCGCCCCCTCCGCCGCGCGCGCCATTGCCGCGCTCGAGCGAGCCCCGGCCGCCGTCGCCACCTCCCGGCCTCGGCCCCGCCACTCCCCGTCCCCGCAGCCTACTCCCCCTCCCCGCGGCCCGCCACTACCCCGCCGGCGCCCCCACTCCCCCCCGCGCGCCACTCCACCGCCGCCGGCGCCCACACTCCCCGGCTCGAGCTCCCCAACCGCCGCCACCCGCGGCTCGCAAGCTCCGCCTCTATCGCCCGCCACCCCCTTAGCGCGAGGGTAGTAGGAGAAGGGAAGAAGGAAGGGAGAAGGAGGAGGAGGAAGAAGGAGAAGGAAGGAAGAAGAAGAAGAAGAAGAAGAGAAGGGAAGAGGAGGAGGAAGAGAAGGAAGAAGAAGGGAGATAGAGGGAGAAGAAAAGGAGGAGTAGGGAGGAAGAAGAGAAGGAAGAAGAAGAAAGAAAGGAGAGGAGAGGAAGAAGGAGAAGGGAGGAGGAGGAGAAGGTTCGTTGTTCGTCCACGTTCGTCCCGCATCGTCGACACCGTTCGTCCACGTTCGTCCTCGCATGTCGCCGAGG
>JAENPR010002367.1:0-60289 GCA_018135685.1 Themeda triandra | reverse complement strand
CCCATTGGCCTAATGAGCAAGCGCTATACGATCCTATGCATAAACATAATTCTAGTCCAACTATGCTAAACATATAATCAAAGTAAACTAAGAACGATATAATTGAGAACATAATCAAATAGAGCAAAGTCAAGTCTCGATATAATAGAATAGAATAAAGTACTACTCATAGTATCACGAACAATGATGAATATTACAAGAATGTAGAGGGGAATTACCAAGAACTCCGACGTATCCGGACTCAAGCTAGGCTTGATTCCCTCTAGATCTATTCCTATGTAGCTATGCTACTAAACTATGGGCTCTAATTGAGATGGTGGCTCGCTTCTTCCGAATTTCCGATGAGAGAATGAACTCTTGAATGAATTAGGGTTTTCACCAGGCAGGGCTCGAATATATAGCCCCCTAGGATGAACCACTGACCCTCGGATCAAACCGACCTAAATGGACGATAATTATTCATCCTCAAAGGCGGTGGAGGCGGGGATCCGCGAGACTCGACGCCATTGGTCGAGGCGGGAGTCGGGCTCCCCGGTGACCGGCCAACATGCCGGGTGGGCCCCGGCTTCGAGGGGTTTGCCTTAGGAGTCTTCTAGATTATACAATTTTGCATCTGTTCGGTCTTTATCTCTATGTAATCATGACATGTGGCCTCCTTTGGTTCTCTTTCGATAACCCCCGCGTAAATAGACAATCACCAAAACTCATGGAATTACGTCGGTGTAACCCCTATATCTAACAGTGAACTCATATTAGTCCTTTCTCTTGCTGCGTTGACGGTATAAAATTGATACTTAACGACCGTCAACAAACTCCCCCAAGCTTACCTTTTTGCTCATCCCCGAGCAAAGATAGACTCAAATGATGGATCGAGTTGCCTAATACTTTCCTCCTCACAAGTACACATGCTTCAAACAAGAACTCTCCTCTGGATTAGAGTGAACTATTCCCGACTCAAAACTCACTCATTACCTTTCACCATGGGGCTTGTAGCAGTCACTTGGGTCTTGAGTAGTTGAAAGATAGAGCAGTACAAGTCAAGCGCCATGTTTCTCGCTCTTTGATCAACTATTATCCCGGAGTTTTTGCAAGGTTTGAAATAAAACTCGAGTTCCTTGTATGAACCTTTCAAGTCTCTCATTTGTGGTATTTCGGATCCTTTCTAAGGCATGAGTAGTGTATGCCTTCTCTCTTTCGAATATGTGGTATTTGTGGAACTAAGGCATAGTGGAAAGTGCCTTCTCTCTCTCACCTACTTTCTAATAGGCTTATGTGGAGCTCATAGGTGGGGAGACACTCAAACTCACTTGCATATATTGCACGGAGTTAAGACATGGATCCATTAGGAACTAAAATAATAATAAAGTCATATGTGCATGTGAATGAGGAAGTGGAATGGGTGATAAGATGATAACAGATGATGATAGGCATGATGAAGATAAGAAAATACTGATTATGAGGGGGTACCTGCGAACCGTGAACATCTACTTCTACATCATTCTTTGGGAGCTAGACACACCCCTTTATTCGAAAACCTTGAAACTTCTTGAATGGAAGGACTTGGCTTTCTACTCTTTCTTTTTCTTTCTTTTCTTCTTTTTCTTTCTTTTTCTTCTTCTTTTTTTTTAGAGCAATCCTCTTCTCCTAACAACACTTTATACGCAGGAGTATATAACTTGAAATGATATTGATTTGGAGCTTTTATGTAGGCAATGAAACGGCAATGATTATTTCTAGATGTTCACTCTGAATAGGAGTAGAACCTTTTTCTGGATGATGAAATGAATGGGCGTATGTATATGTGGATGGATGAATGGATGGATGTACTCCGAGGTAGGAGCAAGATAAGTCGTGTCTCTAGGGTAGAGATAACAATATGTGTGGATATAGATCTATATGTGGGTGGTACTTCGAAAGGCAGTAGCACGAATGAATATAACATTTATAAAATGGGTGCATGCTTCGAGGGCCAGTAGCATAGATCAATGGATGGAGAGCACATAGTATTGACTTTACCTGCGTGACTAATTCCTTATGGGTCCACAGCATAACCACACTCAATGCCTATAAAGTCTACACTCAAACCTATAATATGATCTATACAAACAGATGGGTTTTCTTAATCTAGTAAGCATGAATATATGGCTGTGGTAGGAATTTGAACTCTCATCATAAAGGAACTCATCATGCAGGAATTAATATTTTCAAAGATAAATTCTCGAACTCTAGTATCTCTAGGAACAAGATGGGACGGCAGCTCAAAAAACCTTCCCATATCATACCCGTCAACCACCTAGACTTAGATCAAGTGTTCGCTACCCACAAGTTTCAGTTCAAAGCAAATCTCAAATCTAAGCGGTTTGTGTCCAAAACTCGGGAGAGTGCAAGGTTGAAAACTAGGTACTTGAAAGGAATTACGGTAGAGCAACTATTCATCATCTCCATGTAGAGTTTATTCTAGGGATCACTTTTAAAGGCCAGTTGCAAGAGCTCTCCAAAAGTAGAAAAGATAAATAAGGAAATTTTCCTCGGGTTTCTATGGTTATGCATCTTTTTTTTTTAGTTTGTTTTAACAAAGCATACTTTAATAAAACATAAATAGATAAGTTGGAGACACACTAGCTTGGTACACGGGGGATGCTCTCCCCAAGCTGGATGTTGACATAGTCCTGCTAATGTTGCCGACAGGCACCGAAGACGTTCTTGTCCTCCGAGAGTGTCGTAGATAGTTCTTTGTTTGGAGACAACGTTCAATTGTCACGGGCAAGACTCGACGGGGGTCTGTGTCCTTCCCCGCTTGTTAGCTCTTCTTGATCCTTGATGTTCCGTGAAGCTCAAAATAGACAACAAAGCTTGTGGAACTAATTAAGCGTTAGTGATAAAACCTCTAGGCCTTGGTTGTCTAGAACTTTCTTAACTTAGACTTGTTCTAACGGGATCACAAGAAATATTTTTATCTTTTTATTATTTAAGGAATGCAAACGGGAAAATAAATATCTTTGAGAAATTATTATTTTTTTTTGTGCCACCACGGTGAATGACTATTCACATGGGGCTTCACGATTTTCGGATGCAAATGCACAACGTTTTATTTTCTTTTCAAATGCGGAGATAAAAACATAACGATGCAACTAAGATGCAAGTAGGGAAACAAATATGCTAAGGTAAAAATATAATGCCGATAAATACCAAGTTACCTCTTGAGCGCGGCGTTCGGTGGTTTTAAGTCCTCCAGAATGACTTGTCATGTTCGCTCATTTTTCAAGGGCGCATTGGGCTAGCCTCGGATGATGTACTCTTGTGTTGAAATCATTTCTAATTTTACCTTCCACACCTTCTTTGTTGGAGAGGATGACCTTGAGGAGGAAGCTTCTTGGATCACTTGTTTCTCTTTACATGGTAGTACCTCTTGGGTTCTACAATGTTCTTCTCTTGAGGTACCGGTCTTCATATCTTGACACTTCTCCCCTTATAGTCCAGCCCATCCATCCGTAGTGATGTTCTTCTTGTTCTCCATAGTGCGTGCCCCTTCTCCTTGCTCGTTCTTCTTGGGCTCCTCGATGATTATATAATTATTATTGAAGTAGCGGCGCCTTAGTCTCGGTGGGAAAGTGGAAATGGATCTCTCCGGTCCCGATATAGATGATAGCTCGGTGGTGTTCAGGAATGGTCTTCCTAGGATGATTGGAGATCGTAGTCATCTCCCATGTCAATGACTAGGAAGTCGCGTAGGGACATAATGGTCATCTATCGGAGGGACATCCTTCACTTCTCCTTCGACGAAGCGGAATGTCCCGATCTGCCATTTGCAGGAGTGCATAGGTGGGCTCCAAAGGCATAGTGCCATATAGATACTCATAGGTTACCTTGGCCATGATGTTGACGCCTGATCCGGTGTCACGGAGAGCGACTTTATTGAAAGAGCTTGTTGATGGAGCATTGAATGGTTGGGACACCTGGGTCATCCTTCTTGATCCCGGACGCGTGGGATCTGAGTAAGTGGTCATGCTCCTTGTGGACTGCGGTGACCATCCCCTTCTCTCCGTCTTCTTGGTCTTCCTATTCTTGTTCTTGCTCTTCTTAGCCGGATTCTTCTTCTTCTCACTGTTCTCCGTCGATGAGGATGTCTTTGAGGCAGCACTGTTCTTGAAGAAGAAGGTTTCTCTTTTGCCCTTGATGTTGAAGATGATCTTGGCGTGTTGGCATACATGATGGCTCCACCGGTGTTCAAGAATGGTCGTCCCCAAAATGAATGAGGGGACCTTTCATCATCGCTACTGTATCCACTACCACGGTCTGGCTGAACATACGAGTTGCCTACTCGTACACATATGTCTTCAAGTACTCCCAAAGGGACACGGAGTGACCGATCTCTGCAAGCTGTAAGCACATAGTTGTGTATGCTAAGGGGCATCGAATAGCTTCTCATATATCACTCTTGGCATAATGTTGATGCTTGCACCGAAGTCCGCAGATTGCCTCATTAAAGGATTAGTACTTCCAATGGAGATCGGAATGGATCGGGTCTCCCTGATCGCCCTTCTTGATTGGTTTATTTTGAGTCTATCCATGACCCCTTTGATGGATCACTCTGACTATCTTCTACATTGAATATATCAACAAGATTTGCGGTCTCGAGCTCTTCGGGTTGTCCCGCGCCTTTACCTGGCCGGATGGAGGAGCAAGGTTAACAAGCCTGCACTGCGACTCAAGTATCTTGGTTGGAAGCTGAAATGACTCTTGATGGCATTGGAAAAGCCATCCATCCTGTTCTATCGAGTGTCTCTAGGACCTTGTCATTTGATGTCGGCTTCTTGGACAGTTGTCCATCATCTTGCCTTGATTCAAGACTAACTCTCTCAAAGGCGGCCGGTTGTAATTATTGTAGGAAGAGTTGTTACCTTGATAGTTGCCTTTTTGAATAATTGCACGAGTAGTTAGGCCTCTGCTGTTGATTCCAACCTTGATTCTACGAGGACGATAGTAATTGTTGTTGTTATTGAGGTAGTTCACGTCCTCCTTCAGCTCTGGGCAGTTAGCACTGTGTGCCGAGTCTCTCCACACTCTTCACATGTCATGCGAGCATCATGTATATGCATGACTTCTTTCTTCGGGGCTCTCATCGAGCCTCTTCATTAACAAATCCATTTTGGCGTACAAGATGTCTACCTCTTTCAAATAGTGCATTCCTCCACCTCTCTTGCGGGTTCGAGTTCTTTCTTCACTCCAACCTTGGTTGACGCCACCTTCCACAAGAGTCAAGGCTTGAGGAATAGTGAGTGATAAGAATGCACCTCCGGCCCGGATCCATCGTCTCACGTGTGTTTGTTGCTAAGCCCATGGTAGAATGTCCGCATGCGGCAATTCTCCATGCCATGAAGGACCCCAATGTAATCTTGAAAGCACTCCCAAGCTTTTGGGGCCCATCATGATGTTGCCGAAGCTTGATATCTTCCACCGAAGAGCATTTGTCTTGCCTATTGGGAAGAACTTCGCCAAGAAATTGGTGGAACATAGTGCCCACGTAGGATTCTTCTCCTTATTGGCGTAGAACCGCTTGCTTCGCTCTCCCCAAGAGTGAGAATGGGAAGAGGCGAAGTAGTATAGCATCTGCGGGACATCCTTGATAGTGAATGTGCTACAAATCTCCCAGGGAAAGTTGGAGATGAGCACTAGCATCTTCATGGGCCTTCCCATAGAACTGGCTTGCTTGCACCATGTTGATCGTAGCAGGCTTGAGCTCAAAAGCTCCTTCGATGTCTGACCGGTCTAGTCCGAATATTGTCAGTAGTGGGAGGAGAACTTCCGCGGAGTGACTTGTTCGCCATGGCTTCAAGGCGAGGTGTCAAGTCTACTTTTGAAAGGTTGACTTTCTGCTTCTGACAAACTTCAAGTTGAGTTGATGATGATGATGATTGATTGGTCTTCTTCAACACTTTGGCTTTATAGATAAAGCTTCTGGATTATCTTAATGCGCAGATTTATCAGGAAATTAGTCTTTTTCATACATTGTTACCCTGCATAAAGATATAAAATATGACCAAAGGCAAGGTAAAGGCATATGGAGGCTAGAGAAGAATGGTGAAAAGCGGTGCTCAATCTCATTGTGTTGCAATCTTGCTCATTATCCATTGGCTTTCAATTCACAGCGGCGTAAAAAATGCTTGTTGATGTCTAATAATTGGCAGCTGAAATAAAGAGGTTCCGCAAGCGCCGCGAGAATATATCGCCGTAGCATTTTTAGCAAAAATTAATCCAGGTATCATTATTTCTCTTTTACCTTTGGGAAGGAATGCCTTTGAATAATGGTAGTAGGCAATGCACACTTCGATAATGGAGCTCCGCTAACATTATGCATATCAATCATCTCATACAGTAAGTGTCACATAAAATATAGAAATGAATGATAAATGACATAAGATAAATGAGAAGCATTTAGCCACATAAAATAATAGTAATAAGCCATCTCAACTTAGCACTCTAAGCTTATAACACTAGCATGGACTAGGATGATCTAGGGTGTAATCCTATGTTATTCTAACTATAAAGTCAAAGCATACAATGATTAGTGCAAGAACATCTAGCAATCATGGCGGGAAAAGGTTACATCTATGCATAGTGATATTACGAGTAGAAGACAAGAGACATAGCAATGACTTCAATGTAATAGGTTTGTTCCGCTAGACCTATACTGAGAAGGGCTACAAAGGACTCAACGAGACTATCACTCCCGCGATCTACCTCACGATCCGGAATATAGGGTGCAATCGCTAGATAAATACGGTATAAGCACCATGCCTACACAATATCTACCACTCACCCATTGGCCTAATGAGCAAGCGCTATACGATCCTATGCATAAACATAATTCTAGTCCAACTATGCTAAACATATAATCAAAGTAAACTAAGAACGATATAATTGAGAACATAATCAAATAGAGCAAAGTCAAGTCCGATATAATAGAATAGAATAAAGTACTACTCATAGTATCATGAACAATGATGAATATTACAAGAATGTAGAGGGGAATTACCAAGAACTCCGACGATCCGACTCCAAGCTAGGCTTGATTGATCAAGTAGGTGATCAAGGAGAAGTAGCAGAAGAGATTCCTTCTCATCGGGTTGATGAACAAACAAACGGAAACGAGACATTCCTCTTCATCGGCCCGAGAAGCAAATGTAAAAAAAAATTCTTCTTCAAGACATACCGATTTAACTCCTTCGGCAATCCAAGATGTATCAACAAGCCATGACACTTGCTATCCCCGAGATGGCAACTGCGATGATTCAAAGTCTTGATGCCACTCGGAGGCTATTGATCGCTTTTGCCGAAGAGGTATTATTTCTAATCTTTCTCGCAATTCTCTATTTGAGTTAAGTCATTCGGCTAAAATAAATTTCACTTCTATCATCGTGTCCTCGCTCTCCAACAGGCTAGCTTTTCTCTTATTGCCGAAGAGTTTGCCGATGATGATGAAGTCTCTTCCAGTCGGCAATTATCATCAGAGAGTCAGGTTAAACTGAAGGCCATAATTTCATTCTTGGAGAAGGATATTGTTGACCTGACTCGGGAGTCTGACAAGATAAGGGAAATGGCAGAGCCACTTGGCCAAGAGCTTCCTTCTGATCTTAAGGATGCCATAAACGACTTGTCTCATCTTGATGACCATTTTGCTGTTGTCAAGAGAGCACATAAGAATATATCTGACAAGGCCATCTTGGAGACTGACAAGGCAACCAGAGAACAGCAAGTTAAAGAGCTCTATTCTGAATTCAAATCAGCTAAACAGTCTTGGGACACCTTGGAGCCGGAGTTGCAGAGTATGAGAGATGAGAGGATTAGACTGGCAGCTCAGTTGGCCCAATTGGACGCCAACATTCAATCTCATGAAGCCAAGCTTGCCACTTTGCCACCTCTTGACTCGGCCAAGACCAAGATAAGCTCCCTTGTCAAGGAGACCAAGCAAATCAAGGGCAGACTGCAGCAGATCCAAAGCTCTGAAGTTGAAGATAAAAGAACCCTTGATGAGGTTAATAGAATCAAGACTGATGCTCTGAATGTCATCAGTTCTTATCTGAACATGTAAAATCTTCAATCTGTAGAATGAAATTTGTAAACATTATGCTCTGAATGCATTGCACTCGGCAAAAATTTATTTCCTTTTGATTCAATATTTTGTTTTTCTCTTTCTTCTCTCGCTTTATCATTCGGCTCCTCCAATCACAACCGCACTCTATTCGTTTTAACCGAACGTAATCGCTCGCATCAAGTGCTCATTTTAGCCGAATAGCTCTCATCAGCTATTTAGCCGACCGAGCGTATGGTAACTAAATCGCCAGCAGTGATGGGCTCGGCCCAACTCAACATCGGCCCATAAGTGTGGAAACCCTATCCTGTCGCTTGGCTTTCCCGCAGTCATCGCCACGGCTCCCACGTTCATAAATAGGACCAGTCGGCTCCCACCATTATCACATCAAGCACAAGCAGTTGCTATCATCCTCAATCTTTTCCACTTCCTCTCCACCTTCAAGCCCCAAAAAACCCCAACCACCACCAATGGCGAGCGGCGGCGATCGCAACAAGCGTCCCGCTCGGACGAGGCGGGGGAAGCAAAGAACCGGCGCCGGCGGTGAGATCTTCAACTCCTTGAGTTGTGTTGCTTGATAAATTTTACCCGATCTGAGTCTTTGCCCCCTTGCGGTTGTTCATCTTCTCGATCTGTTTCAGGGCCGTCGGGAACACCGGCGACTACGTCGCCAACATCCGGAGGCGGGTCGCCCGGGCCGGCACCCACACTCCTTCCTCTGCTTCCGCTCCTGCCCCTGCGGCAGATGCGGCGGAGGGAAGCAGCCGCGGTGGTCGCCGTCTGCAGTAAGAGACAACTTCCCCATCTTGTTTGCGGTTTTCTCTTGTTTAGCCGATCTTGATTGCACCTTCGTTTGTAGGACGGCGAGGATCAGCACCGGCCAATGGCGCTTCCTGGCGCCGGCCGCAGCGTTCGACGCACCTGCCCCTGCGCCGGCTCCGGCTCCGGCCCTCGGCTCGCTCTCTCGCTCCGCATCGGCCTCCGCTCGGCCTCATCGGGGTCCGCCTCCGTCGTACCGTCCCTATCTCGGGACAGGAACGATGAGGAGATCCCGCGCATGCCCGCTACGACGCGCGCGCATACCGCCGCGAGCGGACGAGGCGATGGAGCTTCTTGGTGAAGAGACCAAGAAGTTTGGGATCGCCCGGCTAGAGTTGGAGGACAACTACCGGCACCGAGCGAGGCCGTCACCGCATTGTTCTTCAACAATTGCTTTCGACTCCCGTTTTCCCAATTCATCCGCTCACTGATCTATCTGATGTTTCTTTGCAGACCTCTCCGCAGAGCTGGAACGCCTGAAGGTGGCGGCGACGGCGGCGGCCAACCACGTGAACGCCTAGGGAGCGACCCTGGCAGATCGCCTTGAGGCGGTTCCTGATCAAGTCGACCAGGTTGCCCTTCACGGCGTGCGCCTCGGCACTTCCCTCGGCCTGGCGGGGATGTCGTCCTGGGCCGGGGACGACTATGCTCCGATGCCGACCGGCTTCCGAGGCGGGCTTCCCCACGAGGTTGACGGCATCGAGGGTCTCCTGGTGTCGTACGATGCCCACGCCGACGCCATGGCCAACGCCACCAACCCGGAGTCCGTCCTCAACAAGCTCTTCACCGAGGAAGAGGAGTAGCTTGTATTAGGATTGGCGCGGGTTGTAAATAAGAATTTTAATGAAGAATGTTGGTCCTCTTCTTGATTTTGTTTGTCTTTGCTGCAATGGCGTCTTGGCAATTACACTCGTTCTTGCGAATTTTCTTGCCCCTTAGCTGACATTTCGACTGCAAGACTTTTCCCGAATGAAATTTTCCCGAACGCATGACGTCACCTCAGCCGATTAGATCTTGGCACTATTCCACGACTTGACGGTTTGTAGCGTAGCACTTCAATTCTCTTTATCTTCTCCCGATAAACCCATCAGTTGAGAGATAAGATCAAACTGTTCACTTAAACTTTAAAAATTGGCTAAAGGTGATACAACCGTATCGGCTATTTTTGTTCTGAAGACGATACACACGATATCGGCTATTTTTTGTACTAGAGGCGATACAATAATATCGGCTATTTCTCTCCAACTCCTTTCCTTTGCTCTGAAGGCGATTTTATTCAATCGGCTATGCCACATCCACGTCAGAGTCATAGTCAAGATCCAACTTCGATACTTGGATAAAACTTCTTAAGGTATCTGCCATTGATGGCTCTAGTAAGTTCTTCTCCAAATAACATTTTCAATATATACGCATTACCAGGTGCACAACTGACAACCCGAAAAGGTCCTTCCCAATTCGGAGACCACTTGCCGAATGTTTTGTCTTTGGTACCAATCGGCAATATCGTCTTCCAAACCAATTCTCCTTCTGCAAATTGCTTAATTTTAACTCTCTTGTTGTAGTACTTGGCAACACGCATTTTATTCTTCTCAATGTTCTCCAAAGCTTTAAGACGAATCAAATGCAAATCTTCTAATTCATCCATCATTAAATCCTTATAATCTTTTTCTGTTAGGTCCTTTTGTAATTCAACTCTCCTTGATCCTGATTGCAACTCCCAAAGCATCACAGCATTATGTCCATAAACCAACTCATATGGAGATGCTTGTGTGGACCCATGACAAGCCATTCGGTAAGCCCACAATGCTTCATTAAGGACCAAGTGCCATCTCCTTGGTTTCTCATCGATCTTCTTCTCGGATAATCTTGATCATGATCTTATTTGATGCCTCTACTGGCCATTGGCTTGTGCATAATAAGGAGAAGAATTATATAACTTTATCCCCATGCTTTCGGCAAAGTCACAAAACTCAAGAAGTGAACCGAGTCCCCGATCGGTTGTAATGGTCTCAGGAATCCCAAACCTATGAATTATATGCTCTTTGACAAAACCGATCATATTTTCTCGATGTGACCTTCTTCAAAGGGATAGCTTCAACCCACTTGGTGAAATAATCGCTTTCCCGAACACAAATTTGTGTCCTTTGCTAGATGGAGGATTGATCTCATTCAATTAAATCTATACCCCATCCTCTCGAACGGCCAAGGTTTAATTATTGGATTCGAGCAGATGCGTGTGCTCTTTGAACATTACCAAATATCTCGACAATCTCAACACCCTTTGTAATATTCAAAGCAATCCTCCAACATAGTCGGCCAAAAGTACCCCGTCCTTCTTATTATCCACTTCATTCGGTAAGCCGACCGATGTGCACCACAAGCTCCTTCATGGACTTCAAACATAATCTTCTTAGCCTCTTCTTGGCTCAAGCACTTGAGCAACACTCCATCTATAGACTTGTGGTACAACTGATCATCAAGAAGCACAAATTTAAGTGCCTTATACCTGAGCTTCCGGGAAACTCTTTGAGATAGGTCTTTCAGATAATTGATAATGTCACTTCTCCAATCATCATTTATCTGATCAACACTGAAAGCATCTTCTTCTGCCACATAGACTTCATGATTTTCTCGATATCCAGAAGCAGCTTGAGCTAATTTATTTGCTTCTCCATTGCGCTCTCTGGGTATATGATGCAAAGTAACTACTGAAAAGCTTTTCAGAAGTTCTCTACACTGTTCATGGTACCCTTGCAGTACATCATTTTTGCATTCATATTGTCCTGTCAACCGATTGATTACCAATTCGAGTCACCAAATACTTCAACAAAGAACGGCCTTTACTTCTATTAACAAATTAAGCCCTCTAAGCAAAGCCTCATACTCTACTTGATTGTTAGTGACAGGATATTCTATTGAAAAAGCAAACTCAAATATCTTTCCACGTGGGGATATCAAAAGAATACCAAGCACCACCACCTTTGTCACATGATGATCCATCAAAAAATAATGCCCATGGGGCAATGTTAATCATATCAACGATAAATCACGATGTTGAGTAATAAAATCGGCAATTGCCTATCCTTTCACCGCTTTTGCCGACTCATACTTTAAATTAAACTCTGACAGTGCTAATACCCATTTGCCGATTCTTCCATTCAAAATCGGCATTGACAACACGTGTTTAATTACATCAAAACTAGATATCACCACACATTCGGCATTTAACAAATAGTGCCAAAATTTGGTACATGAGTAATAAACACATAAACAGAGCTTTTCTATAGCCGAATACCTTGTTTCAGGATCTAGCAATTTTCGGCTAAGGTAAGCTATTACTCTCTCTTTTCCATCAAACTCTTGTATAAGGGCCGATCCTATTGTTAGGCTATCGGCCGCCACATACAAACTTGAAAGGCTTCTCAAGTTGTGGAGGTACCAACACCGGTGGTGCCTTCATATATTGCTTGATCTCATCAAAAGCCTTTTGCCAGTATGTCACCCCAGCATAAAATTTCTCGATCCTTCTTGAGCTTCAACAATGGAGAGAAAGGCAATACTCTTTCGATAAATTGGATATGAATCTCCTCACGAAATTGATCTTGCCCAAAGAATGCCTCGCAACTCGTAAGGTTAGTTGGGGGCACAACTTTGTCTATTGCTTCCATGCTCTTTTTCCCAACTTCTATCCCTCCTTTGTGGATCAAGAACCCCAAGAATTCACCACCGAGACTCCAAAAGCACACTTATTTGGATTCATCTTTAAACCATGTTTCCTTGTGCACTCCAAAGTCTTTCTCAAATCAGCTAAATGTCCTTCATGGTCTCTGGATTTGACTACCACATCATCAATATAGATTTTCTACAATCTTGCCGATCAACTCATGAAAGATATAGTTCATGGCTCTCTGATAAGTTGCACCAGCATTCTTTAATCCAAATGTCATCACTATCCACTCAAACAATCCAATGTGACCAGGACATCTGAATGCAGTCTTTGCAATGTCTTCGACTGCCATAAAAATCTGATTGTATCCAGCATTGCCATCCATAAAGCTGATGACTTCATACCCTGCTGCTGCATCCACTAATAAATCGGCAACTGGCATTGGGTATCCATCCATGGGAGTAGCTTTGTTGAGATCTCTTAAATCTATGCATACTCTCATCTTCCCATTCTTTTTGTAGACAGGTACTATGTTTGAAATCCACTCTGCATACCTGCATGGCCGAATAAAGTTTGCTTCAATCAATCTCTCAACCTCTTTCTTTACATCGGCCAATACCTCCTCCTTATAAATCTTACGTGAAGGTTGTTTGAAAGGACGAAATCCAGGTTTTATAGGCAGCTTATGCTCAACAATTGATCGATCCAATCCAGGCATCTCTATGTAATCCCAAGCAAAACAATCTTTGAACTCCTTCAGTAACTCTATTAATTTCAATTTATATTCTGGGTCTAAATCTGCACTGATATACATCGGCCTTGACTTTGTGCTATCACCAACATTGATTTCTTCTAACTTGTCGGCCGACATGAAACCACGACCCGCTTTGCCTTTGTTGCCATCGATTGGATTGCCCATTAAAAATTACCGTCGAGCCGACGCTTGGATCGGCTATTGATCTCTCGTCGAACACATTGACAGACCTTCTTTCCACTTCTTACCCGAAAGGCAATCTAGTCCATCATACTCCCAATAAGCAAAGCTCGTAAGTGGCAACACTCACCGAATCATCGCTTGAACAATTTCTACATCATCTCCTATCCACCGAATAAGGATTTGATGCATAGTTGAGGGTACACAACAATTAGCATGGATCCAATCCCTTCCCGAAGCATGCTATATGCCCCCTTGCCATCAATGACAAAGAAAGTAGTGATCAAAGTCTTGGATCCAATCATCGCTCCACATGTACCGCTCCACGAGTATCGAAGCATTGCCAAGAAAATCTCTAAGGATCATGTCATCATAAAGAAATCTTCACTTGTCATACCAAGCTTTCGAAAGTAGCATAGGGCATAATATTGATAGCAGCCCCTCCATCAACAAGCATCTTGGTTAAAGGCTTGCCATTGACATATCCCTTCGTGTATAATGGCTTCGATGACGGTTTTTAACTCGGCTTATCAAAAATTGCTTGC
The DNA here is from genome assembly GCA_018135685.1 of Themeda triandra. NCBI lineage: Eukaryota > Viridiplantae > Streptophyta > Magnoliopsida > Poales > Poaceae > Themeda > Themeda triandra. Next base: position 46,232 of record JAENPR010002367.1, on the reverse strand, counting down.
CGAGTCAACACAAGTTGAGCCATCGATCTCGGATTCGCCTCATCAAAGTCCGAATATACTTCATCCCGAACTTCTTGATCTTCGGGAGCTCTAAACTCCAATGGGATAAAGAACACCATGTTAGTATCACCGAAGGACCCCGTCCATCATCCTTTTTCTTAGGACGCCACACCGGCTTCTTTTCGCTAATTCCTCGCTTCAGCTCTTGATTCCTCAAACGCCGAACTCTTCTCTTCCGGCTTTTCCGCACTGACCGAGGGCACCACCGACCTTTTTGCCACCTATAGGAACTCTCTTCCGCAGATGAACACCGCCGAGTCCAAGCTTGGTCTCATGAATCTTTTCCTCTCGATATCCATCAAAACTGTTTATTTTTAGGCGCCGATCCTTCTCCGGAACTTTCATCCCAAGTCTATCATGAACGGGACGGTTGACTCGAGATTGCCCGTACTCGAATATTGATCACCGCATTCGGGGCAATTGTTCCTAGCAGCAACTTCAAGCCTTCATTCCAACAAGAAATCAAGAAGGAACAGCTTCCAATGAGATGGCTCTTGTTCTCTCCTGTACTCTTCTTGTTCTCTTTGGCGCATTTCTGCTTCATATCTCTGACGTTCTGCCATGAACCTGTGCTCTTCTTCAATGTACTGCTGTTCCTCATCATACTCCATCTTCTTTTCCCACTGCCACTTGTTCAACAAGTGTTGTGCTGTAACTCTGCGCTTCGGATCAGCATGTATTCGGCAATTTCCCTTAGCTGCATCTGAAGTCTGACCCTTCTCTGTTCGGCTATTTCTGAACTGCACTTGCTGCACCTCTTCCTTGGTAACTTGCCGATCAGGGTCAACAGCACCACTCTCTTTGGCTCTTTCAGAGGTTAGAACCTTCATTTTTCCCTTTTCCTTGGATTCACTAGCATCAACCATGCCTACAGAGAAAGAGACCATATTCTGAGGGAACGGGTTTTTGTCTACTTTCATCTTGCCATCAAATCTCAAGTGTCCATCTTGAATAGCTTTCTGAATCTTTACTCTGAACACTCGGCAATCATTGATATGATGAGAACTTGTATCATGAAACCCACAGTACTTCTTATCCTTTACCCCTTCAGGGCGCAAAGATAGGATGTCCTTCCGGCAGCTTGACGCGTCCCTCTTGGATCGATACGTAAAGAGCTTATCTCGCTTTTACGACATCAAAATCATAAGATCCCTTTTGTCTTCACCCATCGATGACTCGACCAAAGTAGGCTCCTTTGTCCAGTTCAACTCGCAGCAGCTACTTCATCTTCATCTTCATATTCGATGCTTCTTCTAGAAATCCTCGATACATGTCAACAGCTTGCACTGTTCTTCCGAAAACGAGCATCTCTCCCGAACCCTTGGGCTTGATTGCTCATTGCTTGTCAATTTTTGTGCAAGCTGTCCAAGGTCTTCAAACTCCATGCCGAATAGCTTGTCTCGATATGTGGCGGCATGCCCGCAATGACCAATTGTGCGAGTTGATCATCGAATAGTCGAGAATAGCACATGTTCTTCGCTTCTCCGAATCTACGAAGATACTCCATTGGTGTTTCAGTAGTCTTCATCCTCATAGCCCAAAGATCAACCATCTTCTTCTCATTGGTTCCTGTATAAAAGTATGAATGGAACTTTTGCTCCAATTCCGCCCATGTACCAATGGAATTGGCCGGCTGCGATGCAAACCATGTGAAAGCCGGCCTTGTCAGAGACATAGGAAAATATCTGATTCTCCAAGCTTCATCACTAGCAGCTTCTCCAAGTTGCATCAGATATCTGCTGACATGCTCAATGGTACTGGTGTCATCCTGACCAGAGAATTTGGTCAAATCCGTTGGTGGCTTAACTCTTGGTGGAAGAGCTACCCTATTGTACCATTCTGGGAAAGGAGATTTGTATGCATATGTCTGATGCTTTGGTTTCAGGCCGAATTGATTCTGCATCATATCAGCCATTCTGCTTAGGAGGTCATCATTTTCATCTTTCGCTCCCTGTCTCCTAGAAGGTACTCCTGATGCACTCCTGTATCCCGGGTTCGGCAAAGCACTCAGAGCACTGTAATCAGTAAATTCATGGTACCCATCTCCATATACACTTTTCTGCAATCTATTTGCCACTGGAGAAATCTTGTAAGCAGATGCAGGTATATCTGTTGTTGCACCAAAAGCTACTTGACCATGAGTTTGCTGCTCGGTCACAGGAGGCTTCTCTTTTTCATCATGAATAGCTCCATCCTTGCTTGTACCGATTATCTCTTCTCCTCCAGTTGACTTCCCTGAAGATTGCTGAGTGTTGAAGTACACCGGTCCAGCAAGCTCTCCAAATCTTTCTTCAAAGCGCTTGTCAACTGTTGGACCAAAAGTTTCAGCCATGATTTTGCGGAAGGTGCCCAGAAAAGCTGTGTTGTGATTCAACATAGTGTCTCCTACAGCTTTGTAGATGGCTCCAACTACCCTCTGCATCTCTTCCTCGTCGAACATCGATCGACCCGAGAAGAACTCGTGGCAGTGCTTGTTTGATCATCACTCTGCCACTCTTGTTCTTGGAAAAAGACATCAGACATTTCTGCTGAAACTGTTCCATTGCTTGCTCCACCATCTGGCGTTGCTCTGGCTGCAGCTCGTCCAAGGTCACGTTCAGAACGTGACTGTTGTCAATTTCCGATCCCATCCTAAATTGAGAAGTGGTCCCACTGGGCGTGCCAAAAAGTGTGTTGACACAAAATGTGGTGCACTGTGTCTCACACACAGCAAGCCGGAAAGCCTAGCTTCAATCGGGTGCCCGGGCGTCTGAATCCGGAAGCGTGCCAGTCGATTTGACCTGAAAATCGACAAGGGATAAAAACAGTAAGATCATAACTGGAACGTCTTTGGGTGAGACCAGCATGCCTTCCATCTTTACGGCCCCGAAGCCACTTACGACGACACATAGCTATAGAAGCTATCTCGCCAACAAGTTGCGCTTCATTCGGCTAAAGTAATATAACTGATGTAAACAGAACGAACTAGCCGAATACGGTAAATGAAGACATGTTTGAACAAGATTAAATCATTAAAGCATATCAAACTATATCTCAAGTTTAAAGCATCATCAAGCACTTATAATTAAGGATAAGTAACTTATAAATATAAATCTACCAAACAACACATGCATAGGCTACTCCAACTAGTCTGCCGCACGTCTAGCCTTCATAAACCCGTCGAGCATAAACCCAAGCAAGCTAATCCACCGCATGATACCACTTGCTATGAATTTACACCACTCTTTACTACTAGATCAATCCACCGCATGATACAATCTAATAATAAAGAGCTAAAAGCACGTAATTATCTAACAGATCTATAGATATTCGCTACACGTGTAAGCATAACCGTATCGGCAAGATTGCCGAATCGGGGTCCATGAAGAAGGAACAAACAAGTAACATGTAAAGGAGCCTATCAGATTAAACCGATCTCTAGTCCACCGGATGACTAGCTCTAGAGTAACCCAAAGACCTGCATCTGCCGCACGGTACCTGGTCCTGTCAAGGCTTATCTACATATAACGTGAATGAACCCACAACAGGTGACAATCTAGATCGATCTAATTCGGCTATATGAGCTTGATCTACTCAATATTGAATAAGCATGAAGAGAATGATCAACAAGCCGAAAGAGCATCAATCTAGATTGGGCAAAAGAGTGTTGCAAATAATTAAACATTAAATAAAGCAAGCAACACATGGTAACTTAATGAATCTATTAGATCATGCGAAATCTAAGAGAGCCGATAACTATCTTTACTCATGTCTTAATCCGCCGCACGATACAAGGCACAAGCAAAAACTTCCCATCATTAAGCTTAAATCCACCGCACGATACTAAGCAAAACGGATGAGACTACTTGCATCACATCTAAATCCGCCGCACGATACTAGACATGATAGCAAGGTTGCCGGGACTTACGGAGGTCGACGGATCGATTGGCCCTCTCGAAGAACTCGACGACATGACTAAAGGACTCGAAAGGGTGGCACGTAGCTGGTTGTATTGATTTGGTTGTGAACCCCTATTACAATGGTCGAGGGTTTATATTTATACCCTGGACAGAACATGAGTCCTAAGCACTTACGAGCTACTTAAACAAAATTGGAAAGACAAAGACACGCTAACTCTATCCATAATCGGAGTCCTTGATCATCACGACTCCTTCCCTTTTCGATCAGCTTCCCTTTCCTTTTTTCGCCTTCAAACGAAACGATTGCCGACCGCTTGGCCATTTACCGAACACATGGAAATTAGCTGACCGCATATGCATTTGCCGAATCTCTCTCTCTGCCGCCAGCGGGTCCACCTGTCATATTCCTGACCAAATTCTGGTGTTAACACTATGTATGGTCGCGTCCGATGTTCACTTACGATTGCAAACGTCCATTGGTCATGGCCTACACCTATTAGGGCGACGAGCGCTAGGCCGTAGAGTACGGCTCGGTCGAGCTGATATCTATTCGTCGTGACCGAAGGAACCAGATGACAAAAAAATCGAGGGCCCCACCACATAAAAATGTAAAAATGGTTCATACTCGCACTAGTAGGGAAACTCCATCAGTGGAAATTTACCATGGTTTGGCAACGTACAAAAATTACTATGGCTTGGCTATGCAAAAGTACCTACAAGCCCAAAATGACGTTTTATGCGGAAAATATGGCATGCGTGGACCACACGGGCAGGTGTAGGGGCGCCGCTATGTATGGTCGCATCCGATGTTCACTTACAATTGCAAACGTCCATTGGTCATGGCCTACACCTATTAGGGCGACGAGCGCTAGGCCGTAGAGTACGGCTCGGTCGAGCTGATATCTATTCGTCGTGACCGAAGGAACCAGATGACAAAAAAATCGAGGGCCCCACCACATAAAAATGTAAAAATGGTTCATACTCGCACTAGTAGGGAAACTCCATCGGTGGAAATTTACCATGGTTTGGCAACGTACAAAAATTACTATGGCTTGGCTATGCAAAAGTACCTACAAGCCCAAAACGACGTTTTATGCGGAAAATATGGCATGTGTGGACCACACGGGTAGGTGTAGGGGCGCCGCTATGTATGGTCGCGTCCGATGTTCACTTACGATTGCAAACGTCCATTGGTCACGGCCTACACCTATTAGGGCGACGAGCGCTAGGCCGTAGAGTACGGCTCGGCCGAGCCGATATCTATTCGTCGTGACCGAAGGAACCGATGACAAAAAAATCGAGGGCCCCACCACATAAAAATGTAAAAATGGTTCATACTCGCACTAGTAGGGAAACTCCATCGTGGAAATTTACCATGGTTTGGCAACGTACAAAAATTACTATGGCTTGGCTATGCAAAAGTACCTACAAGCCCAAAACGACGTTTTATGCGGAAAATATGGCATGTGTGGACCACACGGGTAGGTGTAGGGCGCCGCTATGTATGGTCACGTCCGATGTTCACTTACGATTGCAAACGTCCATTGGTCACGGCCTACACCTATTAGGGCGACGAGCGCTAGGCCGTAGAGTACGGCTCTGGCCGAGCCGATATCTATTCGTCGTGACCGAAGGAACCGATGACAAAAAAATCGAGGGCCCCACCACATAAAAATGTAAAAATGGTTCATACTCGCACTAGTAGGGAAACTCCATCAGTGGAAATTTACCATGGTTTGGCAACGTACAAAAATTACTATGGCTTGGCTATGCAAAAGTACCTACAAGCCCAAAACGACGTTTTATGCGGACAATATGGCATGTGTGGACCACACGGGCAGGTGTAGGGGCGCCGCTATGTATGGTCACGTCCGATGTTCACTTACGATTGCAAACGTCCATTGGTCACGGCCTACACCTATTAGGGCGACGAGCGCTAGGCCGTAGAGTACGGCTCGGCCGAGCCGATATCTATTCGTCGTGACCGAAGGAACCGATGACAAAAAAATCGAGGGCCCCACCACATAAAAATGTAAAAATGGTTCATACTCGCACTAGTAGGGAAACTCCATCCGTGGAAATTTACCATGGTTTGGCAACGTACAAAAATTACTATGGCTTGGCTATGCAAAAGTACCTACAAGCCCAAAACGACGTTTTATGCGGAAAATATGGCATGTGTGGACCACACGGGTAGGTGTAGGGGCGCCGCTATGTATGGTCGCGTCCGATGTTCACTTACGATTGCAAACGTCCATTGGTCACGGCCTACACCTATTAGGGCGACGAGCGCTAGGCCGTAGAGTACGGCTCGGTCGAGCTGATATCTATTCGTCGTGACCGAAGGAATGACAAAAAAATCGAGGGCCCCACCACATAAAAATGTAAAAATGGTTCATACTCGCACTAGTAGGGAAACTCCATCAGTGGAAATTTACCATGGTTTGGCAACGTACAAAAATTACTATGGCTTGGCTATGCAAAAGTACCTACAAGCCCAAAACGACGTTTTATGCGGAAAATATGGCATGTGTGGACCACACGGGTAGGTGTAGGGGCGCCGCTATGTATGGTCACGTCCGATGTTCACTTACGATTGCAAACGTCCATTGGTCACGGCCTACACCTATTAGGGCGACGAGCGCTAGGCCGTAGAGTACGGCTCGGTCGAGCTGATATCTATTCGTCGTGACCGAAGGAACCGATGACAAAAAAATCGAGGGCCCCACCACATAAAAATGTAAAAATGGTTCATACTCGCACTAGTAGGGAAACTCCATCGTGGAAATTTACCATGGTTTGGCAACGTACAAAAATTACTATGGCTTGGCTATGCAAAAGTACCTACAAGCCCAAAACGACGTTTTATGCGGAAAATATGGCATGTGTGGACCACACGGGTAGGTGTAGGGGCGCCGCTATGTATGGTCGCGTCCGATGTTCACTTACGATTGCAAACGTCCATTGGTCACGGCCTACACCTATTAGGGCGACGAGCGCTAGGCCGTAGAGTACGGCTCGGTCGAGCTGATATCTATTCGTCGTGACCGAAGGAACCAGATGACAAAAAAATCGAGGGCCCCACCACATAAAAATGTAAAAATGGTTCATACTCGCACTAGTAGGGAAACTCCATCAGTGGAAATTTACCATGGTTTGCCAACGTACAAAAATTACTATGGCTTGGCTATGCAAAAGTACCTACAAGCCCAAAACGACGTTTTATGCGGAAAATATGGCTTGTGTGGACCACACGGGTAGGTGTAGGGGCGCCGCTATGTATGGTCGCGTCCGATGTTCACTTACAATTGCAAACGTCCATTGGTCATGGCCTACACCTATTAGGGCGACGAGCGCTAGGCCGTAGAGTACGGCTCCGAGCCGATATCTATTCGTCGTGACCGAAGGAACCGAGATGACAAAAAAACGAGGGCCCCACCACATAAAAATGTAAAAATGGTTCATACTCGCACTAGTAGGGAAACTCCATCGGTGGAAATTTACCATGGTTTGGCAACGTACAAAAATTACTATGGCTTGGCTATGCAAAAGTACCTACAAGCCCAAAACGACGTTTTATGCGGAAAATATGGCATGTGTGGACCACACGGGTAGGTGTAGGGGCGCCGCTATGTATGGTCGCGTCCGATGTTCACTTACGATTGCAAACGTCCATTGGTCACGGCCTACACCTATTAGGGCGACGAGCGCTAGGCCGTAGAGTACGGCTCTGGTCGAGCCGATATCTATTCGTCGTGACCGAAGGAACCGATGACAAAAAAATCGAGGGCCCCACCACATAAAAATGTAAAAATGGTTCATACTCGCACTAGTAGGGAAACTCCATCGTGGAAATTTACCATGGTTTGGCAACGTACAAAAATTACTATGGCTTGGCTATGCAAAAGTACCTACAAGCCCAAAACGACGTTTTATGCGGAAAATATGGCATGTGTGGACCACACGGGTAGGTGTAGGGCGCCGCTATGTATGGTCACGTCCGATGTTCACTTACGATTGCAAACGTCCATTGGTCACGGCCTACACCTATTAGGGCGACGAGCGCTAGGCCGTAGAGTACGGCTCGGCCGAGCCGATATCTATTCGTCGTGACCGAAGGAACCAGATGACAAAAAAATCGAGGGCCCCACCACATAAGAATGTAAAAATGGTTCATACTCGCACTAGTAGGGAAACTCCATCGCTGGAAATTTACCATGGTTTGGCAACGTACAAAAATTACTATGGCTTGGCTATGCAAAAGTACCTACAAGCCCAAAACGACGTTTTATGCGGAAATATGGCATGTGTGGACCACACGGGTAGGTGTAGGGGCGCCGCTATGTATGGTCACGTCCGATGTTCACTTACGATTGCAAACGTCCATTGGTCACGGCCTACACCTATTAGGGCGACGAGCGCTAGGCCGTCAGAGTACGGCTCGAGCCGATATCTATTCGTCGTGACCGAAGGAACCAGATGACAAAAAAATCGAGGGCCCCACCACATAAAAATGTAAAAATGGTTCATACTCGCACTAGTAGGGAAACTCCATCGCGGGAAATTTACCATGGTTTGGCAACGTAAAAAAATTACTATGGCTTGGCTATGCAAAAGTACCTACAAGCCCAAAACGACGTTTTATGCGGAAAATATGGCATGTGTGGACCACACGGGTAGGTGTAGGGGCGCCGCTATGTATGGTCGCGTCCGATGTTCACTTACGATTGCAAACGTCCATTGGTCACGGCCTACACCTATTAGGGCGACGAGCGCTAGGCCGTAGAGTACGGCTCGGCCGAGCCGATATCTATTCGTCGTGACCGAAGGAACCAGATGACAAAAAAATCGAGGGCCCCACCACATAAAAATGTAAAAATGGTTCATACTCGCACTAGTAGGGAAACTCCATCAGTGGAAATTTACCATGGTTTGGCAACGTACAAAAATTACTATGGCTTGGCTATGCAAAAGTACCTACAAGCCCAAAACGACGTTTTATGCGGAAAATATGGCATGTGTGGACCACACGGGTAGGTGTAGGGGCGCCGCTATGTATGGTCACGTCCGATGTTCACTTACGATTGCAAACGTCCATTGGTCACGGCCTACACCTATTAGGGCGACGAGCGCTAGGCCGTAGAGTACGGCTCGGCGAGCCGATATCTATTCGTCGTGACCGAAGGAACCGATGACAAAAAAATCGAGGGCCCCACCACATAAAAATGTAAAAATGGTTCATACTCGCACTAGTAGGGAAACTCCATCGTGGGAAATTTACCATGGTTTGGCAACGTACAAAAATTACTATGGCTTGGCTATGCAAAAGTACCTACAAGCCCAAAACGACGTTTTATGCGGAAAATATGGCATGTGTGGACCACACGGGTAGGTGTAGGGGCGCCGCTATGTATGGTCGCGTCCGATGTTCACTTACGATTGCAAACGTCCATTGGTCACGGCCTACACCTATTAGGGCGACGAGCGCTAGGTCAGAGAGTACGGCTCTACGAGCCGATATCTATTCGTCGTGACCGAAGGAACCGATGACAAAAAAATCGAGGGCCCCACCACATAAAAATGTAAAAATGGTTCATACTCGCACTAGTAGGGAAACTCCATCGGGAAATTTACCATGGTTTGCCAACGTACAAAAATTACTATGGCTTGGCTATGCAAAAGTACCTACAAGCCCAAAACGACGTTTTATGCGGAAAATATGGCTTGTGTGGACCACACGGGTAGGTGTAGGGGCGCCGCTATGTATGGTCGCGTCCGATGTTCACTTACGATTGCAAACGTCCATTGGTCACGGCCTACACCTATTAGGCGACGAGCGCTAGGCCAGAGTATGGCTCGGCCGAGCCGATATCTATTCGTCGTGACCGAAGGAACCGATGACAAAAAAATCGAGGGCCCCACCACATAAAAATGTAAAAATGGTTCATACTCGCACTAGTAGGGAAACTCCATCAGTGGAAATTTACCATGGTTTGGCAACGTACAAAAATTACTATAGCTTGGCTATGCAAAAGTACCTACAAGCCCAAAACGACGTTTTATGCGGAAAATATGGCTTGTGTGGACCACACGGGTAGGTGTAGGGGCGCCGCTATGTATGGTCGCGTCCGATGTTCACTTACGATTGCAAACGTCCATTGGTCACGGCCTACACCTATTAGGGCGACGAGCGCTAGGCCGTAGAGTACGGCTCGGTCGAGCCGATATCTATTCGTCGTGACCGAAGGAACCGATGACAAAAAAATCGAGGGCCCCACCACATAAAAATGTAAAAATGGTTCATACTCGCACTAGTAGGGAAACTCCATCGTGGAAATTTACCATGGTTTGGCAACGTACAAAAATTACTATGGCTTGGCTATGCAAAAGTACCTACAAGCCCAAAACGACGTTTTATGCGGAAAATATGGCATGTGTGGACCACACGGGTAGGTGTAGGGGCGCCGCTATGTATGGTCGCGTCCGATGTTCACTTACGATTGCAAACGTCCATTGGTCACGGCCTACACCTATTAGGGCGACGAGCGCTAGGCCAGAGTACGGCCTGGCCGAGCCGATATCTATTCGTCGTGACCGAAGGAACCGTATGACAAAAAAATCGAGGGCCCCACCACATAAAAATGTAAAAATGGTTCATACTCGCACTAGTAGGGAAACTCCATCAAGGGAAATTTACCATGGTTTGGCAACGTACAAAAATTACTATGGCTTGGCTATGCAAAAGTACCTACAAGCCCAAAACGACGTTTTATGCGGAAAATATGGCATGTGTGGACCACACGGTAGGTGTAGGGGCGCCGCTATGTATGGTCGCGTCCGATGTTCACTTACGATTGCAAACGTCCATTGGTCACGGCCTACACCTATTAGGGCGACGAGCGCTAGGCCAGAGTACGGCTCTGGCGAGCCGATATCTATTCGTCGTGACCGAAGGAACCGATGACAAAAATCGAGGGCCCCACCACATAAAAATGTAAAAATGGTTCATACTCGCACTAGTAGGGAAACTCCATCAGTGGAAATTTACCATGGTTTGGCAACGTACAAAAATTACTATGGCTTGGCTATGCAAAAGTACCTACAAGCCCAAAACGACGTTTTATGCGGAAAATATGGCATGTGTGGACCACACGGGTAGGTGTAGGGGCGCCGCTATGTATGGTCGCGTCCGATGTTCACTTACGATTGCAAACGTCCATTGGTCACGGCCTACACCTATTAGGCGACGAGCGCTAGGCCAGAGTACGGCTCGGCCGAGCCGATATCTATTCGTCGTGACCGAAGGAACCGATGACAAAAAAATCGAGGGCCCCACCACATAAAAATGTAAAAATGGTTCATACTCGCACTAGTAGGGAAACTCCATCCCTGGAAATTTACCATGGTTTGGCAACGTACAAAAATTACTATGGCTTGGCTATGCAAAAGTACCTACAAGCCCAAAACGACGTTTTATGCGGAAAATATGGCATGTGTGGACCACACGGTAGGTGTAGGGGCGCCGCTATGTATGGTCGCGTCCGATGTTCACTTACGATTGCAAACGTCCATTGGTCACGGCCTACACCTATTAGGGCGACGAGCGCTAGGCCAGAGTACGGCCTTGGCCGAGCCGATATCTATTCGTCGTGACCGAAGGAACCGATGACAAAAATCGAGGGCCCCACCACATAAAAATGTAAAAATGGTTCATACTCGCACTAGTAGGGAAACTCCATCCAAGGAAATTTACCATGGTTTGGCAACGTACAAAAATTACTATGGCTTGGCTATGCAAAAGTACCTACAAGCCCAAAACGACGTTTTATGCGGAAAATATGGCTTGTGTGGACCACACGGGTAGGTGTAGGGGCGCCGCTATGTATGGTCGCGTCCGATGTTCACTTACGATTGCAAACGTCCATTGGTCACGGCCTACACCTATTAGGGCGACGAGCGCTAGGCCGTAGAGTACGGCTCTGGCCGAGCCGATATCTATTCGTCGTGACCGAAGGAACCGATGACAAAAAAATCGAGGGCCCCACCACATAAAAATGTAAAAATGGTTCATACTCGCACTAGTAGGGAAACTCCATCGTGGAAATTTACCATGGTTTGGCAACGTACAAAAATTACTATGGCTTGGCTATGCAAAAGTACCTACAAGCCCAAAACGACGCTTTTATGCGGAAAATATGGCATGTGTGGACCACACGGGTAGGTGTAGGGGCGCGCTATGTATGGTCGCGTCCGATGTTCACTTACGATTGCAAACGTCCATTGGTCACGGCCTACACCTATTAGGGCGACGAGCGCTAGGTCAGAGTACGGCTCGGCCGAGCCGATATCTATTCGTCGTGACCGAAGGAACCAGATGACAAAAAAAAATCGAGGGCCCCACCACATAAAAATGTAAAAATGGTTCATACTCGCACTAGTAGGGAAACTCCATCCCTGGAAATTTACCATGGTTTGGCAACGTACAAAAATTACTATGGCTTGGCTATGCAAAAGTACCTACAAGCCCAAAACGACGTTTTATGCGGAAAATATGGCATGTGTGGACCACACGGGTAGGTGTAGGGGCGCCGCTATGTATGGTCGCGTCCGATGTTCACTTACGATTGCAAACGTCCATTGGTCACGGCCTACACCTATTAGGGCGACGAGCGCTAGGCCGTAGAGTACGGCTCTTGGCCGAGCCGATATCTATTCGTCGTGACCGAAGGAACCGATGACAAAAAAATCGAGGGCCCCACCACATAAAAATGTAAAAATGGTTCATACTCGCACTAGTAGGGAAACTCCATCGTGGAAATTTACCATGGTTTGGCAACGTACAAAAATTACTATGGCTTGGCTATGCAAAAGTACCTACAAGCCCAAAACGACGTTTATGCGGAAAATATGGCATGTGTGGACCACACGGGTAGGTGTAGGGGCGCCGCTATGTATGGTCGCGTCCGATGTTCACTTACGATTGCAAACGTCCATTGGTCACGGCCTACACCTATTAGGGCGACGAGCGCTAGGCCGTAGAGTACGGCTCTGGCCGAGCCGATATCTATTCGTCGTGACCGAAGGAACCGATGACAAAAATCGAGGGCCCCACCACATAAAAATGTAAAAATGGTTCATACTCGCACTAGTAGGGAAACTCCATCGCAGTGGAAATTTACCATGGTTTGGCAACGTACAAAAATTACTATGGCTTGGCTATGCAAAAGTACCTACAAGCCCAAAACGACGTTTTATGCGGAAAATATGGCATGTGTGGACCACACGGGTAGGTGTAGGGGCGCCGCTATGTATGGTCGCGTCCGATGTTCACTTACGATTGCAAACGTCCATTGGTCACGGCCTACACCTATTAGGGCGACGAGCGCTAGGCCGCAGAGTACGGCCTTGGCCGAGCCGATATCTATTCGTCGTGACCGAAGGAACCGATGACAAAAAAATCGAGGGCCCCACCACATAAAAATGTAAAAATGGTTCATACTCGCACTAGTAGGGAAACTCCATCCCTGGAAATTTACCATGGTTTGGCAACGTACAAAAATTACTATGGCTTGGCTATGCAAAAGTACCTACAAGCCCAAAACGACGTTTTATGCGGAAAATATGGCATGTGTGGACCACACGGGTAGGTGTAGGGGCGCCGCTATGTATGGTCGCGTCCGATGTTCACTTACGATTGCAAACGTCCATTGGTCACGGCCTACACCTATTAGGGCGACGAGCGCTAGGGGTCAGAGTACGGCTCGGCCGAGCCGATATCTATTCGTCGTGACCGAAGGAACCGATGACAAAAAAATCGAGGGCCCCACCACATAAAAATGTAAAAATGGTTCATACTCGCACTAGTAGGGAAACTCCATCGTGGAAATTTACCATGGTTTGGCAACGTACAAAAATTACTATGGCTTGGCTATGCAAAAGTACCTACAAGCCCAAAACGACGTTTTATGCGGAAAATATGGCATGTGTGGACCACACGGGTAGGTGTAGGGGCGCCGCTATGTATGGTCACGTCCGATGTTCACTTACGATTGCAAACGTCCATTGGTCACGGCCTACACCTATTAGGGCGACGAGCGCTAGGCCAGTAGAGTACGGCTCTGGCCGAGCCGATATCTATTCGTCGTGACCGAAGGAACCGATGACAAAAAAATCGAGGGCCCCACCACATAAAAATGTAAAAATGGTTCATACTCGCACTAGTAGGGAAACTCCATCGCTGGAAATTTACCATGGTTTGGCAACGTACAAAAATTACTATGGCTTGGCTATGCAAAAGTACCTACAAGCCCAAAACGACGTTTATGCGGAAAATATGGCATGTGTGGACCACACGGGTAGGTGTAGGGGCGCCGCTATGTATGGTCGCGTCCGATGTTCACTTACGATTGCAAACGTCCATTGGTCACGGCCTACACCTATTAGGCGACGAGCGCTAGGCCGTAGAGTACGGCTCTGGCCGAGCCGATATCTATTCGTCGTGACCGAAGGAACCGATGACAAAAAAATCGAGGGCCCCACCACATAAAAATGTAAAAATGGTTCATACTCGCACTAGTAGGGAAACTCCATCGTGGAAATTTACCATGGTTTGGCAACGTACAAAAATTACTATGGCTTGGCTATGCAAAAGTACCTACAAGCCCAAAACGACGTTTTATGCGGAAAATATGGCATGTGTGGACCACACGGGTAGGTGTAGGGGCGCCGCTATGTATGGTCGCGTCCGATGTTCACTTACGATTGCAAACGTCCATTGGTCACGGCCTACACCTATTAGGGCGACGAGCGCTAGGCCAGAGTACGGCTCGGCCGAGCCGATATCTATTCGTCGTGACCGAAGGAAACCAGATGACAAAAAAATCGAGGGCCCCACCACATAAAAATGTAAAAATGGTTCATACTCGCACTAGTAGGGAAACTCCATCCATGGAAATTTACCATGGTTTGGCAACGTACAAAAATTACTATGGCTTGGCTATGCAAAAGTACCTACAAGCCCAAAACGACGTTTTATGCGGAAAATATGGCATGTGTGGACCACACGGGTAGGTGTAGGGGCGCCGCTATGTATGGTCGCGTCCGATGTTCACTTACGATTGCAAACGTCCATTGGTCACGGCCTACACCTATTAGGGCGACGAGCGCTAGGTCAGAGTACGGCTCGGCCGAGCCGATATCTATTCGTCGTGACCGAAGGAACCAGATGACAAAAAAATCGAGGGCCCCACCACATAAAAATGTAAAAATGGTTCATACTCGCACTAGTAGGGAAACTCCATCCATCGAAATTTACCATGGTTTGGCAACGTACAAAAATTACTATGGCTTGGCTATGCAAAAGTACCTACAAGCCCAAAACGACGTTTTATGCGGAAAATATGGCATGTGTGGACCACACGGGTAGGTGTAGGGGCGCCGCTATGTATGGTCACGTCCGATGTTCACTTACGATTGCAAACGTCCATTGGTCACGGCCTACACCTATTAGGGCGACGAGCGCTAGGTCAGAGTACGGCTCTGGCCGAGCCGATATCTATTCGTCGTGACCGAAGGAACCGATGACAAAAATCAAGGGCCCCACCACATAAAAATGTAAAAATGGTTCATACTCGCACTAGTAGGGAAACTCCATCCATGGAAATTTACCATGGTTTGGCAACTACAAAAATTACTATGGCTTGGCTATGCAAAAGTACCTACAAGCCCAAAACGACGTTTTATGCGGAAAATATGGCATGTGTGGACCACACGGGTAGGTGTAGGGGCGCCGCTATGTATGGTCGCGTCCGATGTTCACTTACGATTGCAAACGTCCATTGGTCACGGCCTACACCTATTAGGGCGACGAGCGCTAGGTCAGAGTACGGCTCTGGCCGAGCCGATATCTATTCGTCGTGACCGAAGGAACCAGATGACAAAAAAATCGAGGGCCCCACCACATAAAAATGTAAAAATGGTTCATACTCGCACTAGTAGGGAAACTCCATCCATGGAAATTTACCATGGTTTGGCAACGTACAAAAATTACTATGGCTTGGCTATGCAAAAGTACCTACAAGCCCAAAACGACGTTTTATGCGGAAAATATGGCATGTGTGGACCACACGGGTAGGTGTAGGGGCGCCGCTATGTATGGTCGCGTCCGATGTTCACTTACGATTGCAAACGTCCATTGGTCACGGCCTACACCTATTAGGGCGACGAGCGCTAGGTCAGAGTACGGCTCTGGCCGAGCTGATATCTATTCGTCGTGACCGAAGGAACCGATGACAAAAATCGAGGGCCCCACCACATAAAAATGTAAAAATGGTTCATACTCGCACTAGTAGGGAAACTCCATCCGTGGAAATTTACCATGGTTTGGCAACGTACAAAAATTACTATGGCTTGGCTATGCAAAAGTACCTACAAGCCCAAAACGACGTTTTATGCGGAAAATATGGCATGTGTGGACCACACGGGTAGGTGTAGGGGCGCCGCTATGTATGGTCGCGTCCGATGTTCACTTACGATTGCAAACGTCCATTGGTCACGGCCTACACCTATTAGGGCGACGAGCGCTAGGCCAGAGTACGGCCTTGCCGAGCCGATATCTATTCGTCGTGACCGAAGGAACCATGACAAAAAAATCGAGGGCCCCACCACATAAAAATGTAAAAATGGTTCATACTCGCACTAGTAGGGAAACTCCATCCATGGAAATTTACCATGGTTTGGCAACGTACAAAAATTACTATGGCTTGGCTATGCAAAAGTACCTACAAGCCCAAAACGACGTTTTATGCGGAAAATATGGCATGTGTGGACCACACGGGTAGGTGTAGGGGCGCGCGCTATGTATGGTCGCGTCCGATGTTCACTTACGATTGCAAACGTCCATTGGTCACGGCCTACACCTATTAGGGCGACGAGCGCTAGGTCAGAGTACGGCTCGGTGGCCGAGCCGATATCTATTCGTCGTGACCGAAGGAACCAGATGACAAAAAAATCGAGGGCCCCACCACATAAAAATGTAAAAATGGTTCATACTCGCACTAGTAGGGAAACTCCATCCATGGAAATTTACCATGGTTTGGCAACGTACAAAAATTACTATGGCTTGGCCATGCAAAAGTACCTACAAGCCCAAAACGACGTTTTATGCGGAAAATATGGCATGTGTGGACCACACGGGTAGGTGTAGGGGCGCGCTATGTATGGTCGCGTCCGATGTTCACTTACGATTGCAAACGTCCATTGGTCACGGCCTACACCTATTAGGGCGACGAGCGCTAGGTCAGAGTACGCCCGGCCGAGCCGATATCTATTCGTCGTGACCGAAGGAACCGATGACAAAAAAATCGAGGGCCCCACCACATAAAAATGTAAAAATGGTTCATACTCGCACTAGTAGGGAAACTCCATCCATGGAAATTTACCATGGTTTGGCAACGTACAAAAATTACTATGGCTTGGCTATGCAAAAGTACCTACAAGCCCAAAACGACGTTTTATGCGGAAAATATGGCATGTGTGGACCACACGGGTAGGTGTAGGGGCGCCGCTATGTATGGTCGCGTCCGATGTTCACTTACGATTGCAAACGTCCATTGGTCACGGCCTACACCTATTAGGGCGACGAGCGCTAGGCCGTAGAGTACGGCTCTGGCCGAGCCGATATCTATTCGTCGTGACCGAAGGAACCAGATGACAAAAAAATCGAGGGCCCCACCACATAAAAATGTAAAAATGGTTCATACTCGCACTAGTAGGGAAACTCCATCCATGGAAATTTACCATGGTTTGGCAACGTACAAAAATTACTATGGCTTGGCTATGCAAAAGTACCTACAAGCCCAAAACGACGTTTTATGCGGAAAATATGGCATGTGTGACCACACGGGTAGGTGTAGGGGCGCCGCTATGTATGGTCGCGTCCGATGTTCACTTACGATTGCAAACGTCCATTGGTCACGGCCTACACCTATTAGGGCGACGAGCGCTAGGCCAGAGTACGGCTCGGGCGAGCCGATATCTATTCGTCGTGACCGAAGGAACCATGACAAAAATCGAGGGCCCCACCACATAAAAATGTAAAAATGGTTCATACTCGCACTAGTAGGGAAACTCCATCCATGGAAATTTACCATGGTTTGGCAACGTACAAAAATTACTATGGCTTGGCTATGCAAAAGTACCTACAAGCCCAAAACGACGTTTTATGCGGAAAATATGGCATGTGTGGACCACACGGGTAGGTGTAGGGGCGCCGCTATGTATGGTCGTGTCCGATGTTCACTTACGATTGCAAACGTCCATTGGTCACGGCCTACACCTATTAGGGCGACGAGCGCTAGGCCGTAGAGTACGGCCTCGGCCGAGCCGATATCTATTCGTCAGTGACCGAAGGAACCAGATGACAAAAATCGAGGGCCCCACCACATAAAAATGTAAAAATGGTTCATACTCGCACTAGTAGGGAAACTCCATCCATGGAAATTTACCATGGTTTGGCAACGCATAAAAAATTACTATGGCTTGGCTATGCAAAAGTACCTACAAGCCCAAAACGACGCTTTATGCGGAAAATATGGCATGTGTGGACCACACGGGTAGGTGTAGGGCGCGCTATGTATGGTCGCGTCCGATGTTCACTTACGATTGCAAACGTCCATTGGTCACGGCCTACACCTATTAGGGCGACGAGCGCTAGGCCGTAGAGTACGGCTCGGTCGAGCCGATATCTATTCGTCATGACCGAAGGAACCGTATGACAAAAAAATCGAGGGCCCCACCACATAAAAATGTAAAAATGGTTCATACTCGCACTAGTAGGGAAACTCCATCCATGGAAATTTACCATGGTTTGGCAACGTACAAAAATTACTATGGCTTGGCTATGCAAAAGTACCTACAAGCCCAAAACGACGTTTTATGCGGAAAATATGGCATGTGTGGACCACACGGGTAGGTGTAGGGCGCCGCTATGTATGGTCGCGTCCGATGTTCACTTACGATTGCAAACGTCCATTGGTCACGGCCTACACCTATTAGGGCGACGAGCGCTAGGTCAGAGTACGGCTTGGCCGAGCCGATATCTATTCGTCGTGACCGAAGGAACCGATGACAAAAAAATCGAGGGCCCCACCACATAAAAATGTAAAAATGGTTCATACTCGCACTAGTAGGGAAACTCCATCCATGGAAATTTACCATGGTTTGGCAACGTACAAAAATTACTATGGCTTGGCTATGCAAAAGTACCTACAAGCCCAAAACGACGTTTTATGCGGAAAATATGGCATGTGTGGACCACACGGGTAGGTGTAGGGGCGCCGCTATGTATGGTCGCGTCCGATGTTCACTTACGATTGCAAACGTCCATTGGTCACGGCCTACACCTATTAGGGCGACGAGCGCTAGGTCAGAGTACGGCTCTGGCCGAGCCGATATCTATTCGTCGTGACCGAAGGAACCAGATGACAAAAAAATCGAGGGCCCCACCACATAAAAATGTAAAAATGGTTCATACTCGCACTAGTAGGGAAACTCCATCCATGGAAATTTACCATGGTTTGGCAACGTACAAAAATTACTATGGCTTGGCTATGCAAAAGTACCTACAAGCCCAAAACGACGTTTTATGCGGAAAATATGGCATGTGTGGACCACACGGGTAGGTGTAGGGGCGCCGCTATGTATGGTCGCGTCCGATGTTCACTTACGATTGCAAACGTCCATTGGTCACGGCCTACACCTATTAGGGCGACGAGCGCTAGGCCGTAGAGTACGGCTCTACCGAGCCGATATCTATTCGTCGTGACCGAAGGAACCAGATGACAAAAAAATCGAGGGCCCCACCACATAAAAATGTAAAAATGGTTCATACTCGCACTAGTAGGGAAACTCCATCCATGGAAATTTACCATGGTTTGGCAACGTACAAAAATTACTATGGCTTGGCTATGCAAAAGTACCTACAAGCCCAAAACGACGTTTTATGCGGAAAATATGGCATGTGTGGACCACACGGGTAGGTGTAGGGGCGCCGCTATGTATGGTCGCGTCCGATGTTCACTTACGATTGCAAACGTCCATTGGTCACGGCCTACACCTATTAGGGCGACGAGCGCTAGGTCAGAGTACGGCTCTGGCCGAAGCCGATATCTATTCGTCGTGACCGAAGGAACCGTATGACAAAAATCGAGGGCCCCACCACATAAAAATGTAAAAATGGTTCATACTCGCACTAGTAGGGAAACTCCATCCATGGAAATTTACCATGGTTTGGCAACGTACAAAAATTACTATGGCTTGGCTATGCAAAAGTACCTACAAGCCCAAAACGACGTTTTATGCGGAAAATATGGCATGTGTGGACCACACGGGTAGGTGTAGGGGCGCCGCTATGTATGGTCGCGTCCGATGTTCACTTACGATTGCAAACGTCCATTGGTCACGGCCTACACCTATTAGGGCGACGAGCGCTAGGCCGTAGAGTACGGCTCTACCGAGCCGATATCTATTCGTCATGACCGAAGGAACCGTATGACAAAAATCGAGGGCCCCACCACATAAAAATGTAAAAATGGTTCATACTCGCACTAGTAGGGAAACTCCATCCATGGAAATTTACCATGGTTTGGCAACGTACAAAAATTACTATGGCTTGGCTATGCAAAAGTACCTACAAGCCCAAAACGACGTTTTATGCGGAAAATATGGCATGTGTGGACCACACGGGTAGGTGTAGGGCGCCGCTATGTATGGTCGCGTCCGATGTTCACTTACGATTGCAAACGTCCATTGGTCACGGCCTACACCTATTAGGGCGACGAGCGCTAGGCCGTAGAGTACGGCCGGCCGAGCCGATATCTATTCGTCAGACCGAAGGAACCAGATGACAAAAAAATCGAGGGCCCCACCACATAAAAATGTAAAAATGGTTCATACTCGCACTAGTAGGGAAACTCCATCCATGGAAATTTACCATGGTTTGGCAACGTACAAAAATTACTATGGCTTGGCTATGCAAAAGTACCTACAAGCCCAAAACGACGTTTTATGCGGAAAATATGGCATGTGTGGACCACACGGGTAGGTGTAGGGGCGCCGCTATGTATGGTCGCGTCCGATGTTCACTTACGATTGCAAACGTCCATTGGTCACGGCCTACACCTATTAGGGCGACGAGCGCTAGGCCGTAGAGTACGGCTCGGCCGAGCCGATATCTATTCGTCGTGACCGAAGGAACCGATGACAAAAAAATCGAGGGCCCCACCACATAAAAATGTAAAAATGGTTCATACTCGCACTAGTAGGGAAACTCCATCCATGGAAATTTACCATGGTTTGGCAACGTACAAAAATTACTATGGCTTGGCTATGCAAAAGTACCTACAAGCCCAAAACGACGTTTTATGCGGAAAATATGGCATGTGTGGACCACACGGGTAGGTGTAGGGGCGCCGCTATGTATGGTCGCGTCCGATGTTCACTTACGATTGCAAACGTCCATTGGTCACGGCCTACACCTATTAGGGCGACGAGCGCTAGGCCGTAGAGTACGGCTCGGGCCGAGCCGATATCTATTCGTCAGACCGAAGGAACCAGATGACAAAAAAATCGAGGGCCCCACCACATAAAAATGTAAAAATGGTTCATACTCGCACTAGTAGGGAAACTCCATCCATGGAAATTTACCATGGTTTGGCAACGTACAAAAATTACTATGGCTTGGCTATGCAAAAGTACCTACAAGCCCAAAACGACGTTTTATGCGGAAAATATGGCATGTGTGGACCACACGGGTAGGTGTAGGGGCGCCGCTATGTATGGTCGCGTCCGATGTTCACTTACGATTGCAAACATCCATTGGTCACGGCCTACACCTATTAGGGCGACGAGCGCTAGGCCGTTGAGTACGGCTCTGGCCGAGCCGATATCTATTCGTCGTGACCGAAGGAACCAGATGACAAAAATCGAGGGCCCCACCACATAAAAATGTAAAAATGGTTCATACTCACACTAGTAGGGAAACTCCATCCATGGAAATTTACCATGGTTTGGCAACGTACAAAAATTACTATGGCTTGGCTATGCAAAAGTACCTACAAGCCCAAAACGACGTTTTATGCGGAAAATATGGCATGTGTGGACCACACGGGTAGGTGTAGGGGCGCCGCTATGTATGGTCACGTCCGATGTTCACTTACGATTGCAAACGTCCATTGGTCACGGCCTACACCTATTAGGGCGACGAGCGCTAGGCCGTAGAGTACGGCTCGGTCCGAGCCGATATCTATTCGTCGTGACCGAAGGAACCGATGACAAAAAAATCGAGGGCCCCACCACATAAAAATGTAAAAATGGTTCATACTCGCACTAGTAGGGAAACTCCATCCATGGAAATTTACCATGGTTTGGCAACGTACAAAAATTACTATGGCTTGGCTATGCAAAAGTACCTACAAGCCCAAAACGACGTTTTATGCGGAAAATATGGCATGTGTGGACCACACGGGTAGGTGTAGGGGCGCCGCTATGTATGGTCGCGTCCGATGTTCACTTACGATTGCAAACGTCCATTGGTCACGGTCTACACCTATTAGGGCGACGAGCGCTAGGCCGTAGAGTACGGCTCGGTCGAGCTGATATCTATTCGTCGTGACCGAAGGAACCGATGACAAAAAAATCGAGGGCCCCACCACATAAAAATGTAAAAATGGTTCATACTCGCACTAGTAGGGAAACTCCATCCATGGAAATTTACCATGGTTTGGCAACGTACAAAAATTACTATGGCTTGGCTATGCAAAAGTACCTACAAGCCCAAAACGACGTTTTATGCGGAAAATATGGCATGTGTGGACCACACGGGTAGGTGTAGGGGCGCCGCTATGTATGGTCGCGTCCGATGTTCACTTACGATTGCAAACGTCCATTGGTCACGGCCCACACCTATTAGGGGCGACGAGCGCTAGGCCGTAGAGTACGGCTCGGCCGAGCCGATATCTATTCGTCGTGACCGAAGGAACCGATGACAAAAAATCGAGGGCCCCACCACATAAAAATGTAAAAATGGTTCATACTCGCACTAGTAGGGAAACTCCATCCATGGAAATTTACCATGGTTTGGCAACGTACAAAAATTACTATGGCTTGGCTATGCAAAAGTACCTACAAGCCCAAAACGACGTTTTATGCGGAAAATATGGCATGTGTGGACCACACGGGTAGGTGTAGGGGCGCCGCTATGTATGGTCGCGTCCGATGTTCACTTACGATTGCAAACGTCCATTGGTCACGGCCTACACCTATTAGGGCGACGAGCGCTAGGCCGTAGAGTACGGCTCGGCCGAGCCGATATCTATTCGTCGTGACCGAAGGAACCGATGACAAAAATCGAGGGCCCCACCACATAAAAATGTAAAAATGGTTCATACTCGCACTAGTAGGGAAACTCCATCCGTGGAAATTTACCATGGTTTGGCAACGTACAAAAATTACTATGGCTTGGCTATGCAAAAGTACCTACAAGCCCAAAACGACGTTTATGCGGAAAATATGGCATGTGTGGACCACACGGGTAGGTGTAGGGGCGCCGCTATGTATGGTCGCGTCCGATGTTCACTTATGATTGCAAACGTCCATTGGTCACGGCCTACACCTATTAGGGCGACGAGCGCTAGGCCGAGAGTACGGCTCGGCGAGCCGATATCTATTCGTCGTGACCGAAGGAACCGATGACAAAAATCGAGGGCCCCACCACATAAAAATGTAAAAATGGTTCATACTCGCACTAGTAGGGAAACTCCATCCATGGAAATTTACCATGGTTTGGCAACGTACAAAAATTACTATGGCTTGGCTATGCAAAAGTACCTACAAGCCCAAAACGACGTTTTATGCGGAAAATATGGCATGTGTGGACCACACGGGTAGGTGTAGGGGCGCCGCTATGTATGGTCGCGTCCGATGTTCACTTACGATTGCAAACGTCCATTGGTCACGGCCTACACCTATTAGGGCGACGAGCGCTAGGCCGTTGAGTACGGCTCGGTCCGAGCCGATATCTATTCGTCGTGACCGAAGGAACCAGATGACAAAAAAATCGAGGGCCCCACCACATAAAAATGTAAAAATGGTTCATACTCGCACTAGTAGGGAAACTCCATCCATGGAAATTTACCATGGTTTGGCAACGTGCAAAAATTACTATGGCTTGGCTATGCAAAAGTACCTACAAGCCCAAAACGACGTTTTATGCGGAAAATATGGCATGTGTGGACCACACGGGTAGGTGTAGGGGCGCCGCTATGTATGGTCGCGTCCGATGTTCACTTACGATTGCAAACGTCCATTGGTCACGGCCCACACCTATTAGGGCGACGAGCGCTAGGCCGTAGAGTACGGCTCGGTCGAGCCGATATCTATTCGTCATGACCGAAGGAACCGATGACAAAAATCGAGGGCCCCACCACATAAAAATGTAAAAATGGTTCATACTCGCACTAGTAGGGAAACTCCATCCATGGAAATTTACCATGGTTTGGCAACGTGCAAAAATTACTATGGCTTGGCTATGCAAAAGTACCTACAAGCCCAAAACGACGTTTTATGCGGAAAATATGGCATGTGTGGACCACGGGTAGGTGTAGGGGCGCCGCTATGTATGGTCGCGTCCGATGTTCACTTATGATTACAAACGTCCATTGGTCACGGCCCGCACCTATTAGGGCGACGAGCGCTAGGCCGTAGAGTACGGCTCGGTCGAGCTGATATCTATTCGTCGTGACCGAAGGAACCAGATGACAAAAAAATCGAGGGCCCCACCACATAAAAATGTAAAAATGGTTCATACTCGCACTAGTAGGGAAACTCCATCCGTGGAAATTTACCACGGTTTGGCAACGTGCAAAAATTACTATGGCTTGGCTATGCAAAAGTACCTACAAGCCCAAAACGACGTTTTATGCGGAAAATATGGCATGTGTGGACCACACGGGTAGGTGTAGGGGCGCCGCTATGTATGGTCGTGTCCGATGTTCACTTACGATTGCAAACGTCCATTGGTCACGGCCCACACCTATTAGGGCGACGAGCCCTAGGCCGTAGAGTACGGCTCGGCCGGCCGATATCTATTCGTCATGACCGAAGGAACCGGATGACAAAAAAATCGAGGGCCCCACCACATAAAAATGTAAAAATGGTTCATACTCGCACTAGTAGGGAAACTCCATCCATGGAAATTTACCACGGTTTGGCAACGTGCAAAAATTACTATGGCTTGGCTATGCAAAAGTACCTACAAGCCCAAAACGACGTTTTATGCGGAAAATTGGCATGTGTGGACCACACGGGTAGGTGTAGGGCGCCGCTATGTATGGTCGCATCCGATGTTCACTTACGATTGCAAACGTCCATTGGTCACGGCCTACACCTATTAGGGCGATGAGCGCTAGGCCGTAGAGTACGGCTTGGTCGAGCTGATATCTATTCGTCGTGGACCGAAGGAACCGGATGACAAAAAAAATCGAGGGCCCCACCACATAAAAATGTAAAAATGGTTCATACTCGCACTAGTAGGGAAACTCCATCCATGGAAATTTACCATGGTTTGGCAACGTGCAAAAATTACTATGGCTTGGCTATGCAAAAGTACCTACAAGCCCAAAACGACGTTTTATGCGGAAAATATGGCATGTGTGGACCACACGGGTAGGTGTAGCGCGCCGCTATGTATGGTCGTGTCCGATGTTCACTTACGATTGCAAACGTCCATTGGTCACGGCCACACCTATTAGGGCGACGAGCGCTAGGCCGTTGAGTACGGCTCGGTCGAGCTGATATCTATTCGTCGTGACCGAAGGAACCAGATGACAAAAAAATCTAGGGCCCCACCACATAAAAATGTAAAAATGGTTCATACTCGCACTAGTAGGAAACTCCATCCGTGGAAATTTACCACGGTTTGGCAACGTGCAAAAATTACTATGGCTTGGCTATGCAAAAGTACCTACAAGCCCAAAACGACGTTTATGCGGAAAATATGGCATGTGTGGACCACACGGGTAGGTGTAGGGCGCCTCTATATATGGTCGTGTCCGATGTTCACTTACGATTGCAAACGTCCA
The DNA here is from genome assembly GCA_018135685.1 of Themeda triandra. Lineage (NCBI taxonomy): Eukaryota > Viridiplantae > Streptophyta > Magnoliopsida > Poales > Poaceae > Themeda > Themeda triandra. The sequence continues at coordinate 20,137 of JAENPR010002367.1, read as the reverse complement.
TTGGTCACGGCCCACACCTATTAGGGCGACGAGCCCTAGGCCGTAGAGTACGGCTCGGTCGAGCTGATATCTATTCGTCATGACCGAAGGAACCGGATGACAAAAAAATCGAGGGCCCCACCACATAAAAATGTAAAAATGGTTCATACTCGCACTAGTAGGGAAACTCCATCCGTGGAAATTTACCACGGTTTGGCAACGTGCAAAAATTACTATGGCTTGGCTATGCAAAAGTACCTACAAGCCCAAAACGACGTTTTATGCGGAAAATTTGGCATGTGTGGACCACACGGGTAGGTGTAGGGCGCCGCTATGTATGGTCGCATCCGATGTTCACTTACGATTGCAAACGTCCATTGGTCACGGCCCACACCTATTAGGGCGGCGAGCGCAAGGCCGTAGAGTACGGCTTTGGTCGAGCCGATATCTATTCGTCGTGACCGAAGGAACCGGATGACAAAAAAATCGAGGGCCCCACCACATAAAAATGTAAAAATGGTTCATACTCGCACTAGTAGGGAAACTCCATCCATGGAAATTTACCATGGTTTGGCAACGTGCAAAAATTACTATGGCTCGGCTATGCAAAAGTACCAACAAGCCCAAAACGACGTTTTATGCGGAAAATATGGCATGTGTGGACCACACGGGTAGGTGTAGGGGCGCCGCTATGTATGGTCGTGTCCGATGTTCACTTACGATTGCAAACGTCCATTGGTCACGGCCCACACCTATTAGGGCGACGAGCGCTAGGCCGTTGAGTACGGCTCGGTCGAGCTGATATCTATTCGTCGTGACCGAAGGAACCAGATGACAAAAAAATCAAGGGCCCCACCACATAAAAATGTAAAAATGGTTCGTACTCGCACTAGTAGGGAAACTCCATCCGTGGAAATTTACCATGGTTTGGCAACGTGCAAAAATTACTATGGCTTGGCTATGCAAAAGTACCTACAAGCCCAAAACGACGTTTTATGCGGAAAATATGGCATGTGTGGACCACACGGGTAGGTGTAGGGCGCCGCTATGTATGGTCGCGTCCGATGTTCACTTACGATTGCAAACGTCCATTGGTCACGGCCCACACCTATTAGGGCGACGAGCGCTAGGCCGTTGAGTACGGCTCGGTCGGCGATATCTATTCGTCGTGACCGAAGGAACCGGATGACAAAAAAATCAAGGGCCCCACCACATAAAAATGTAAAAATGGTTCGTACTCGCACTAGTAGGGAAACTCCATCCGTGGAAATTTACCATGGTTTGGCAACGTGCAAAAATTACTATGGCTTGGCTATGCAAAAGTACCTACAAGCCCAAAACGACGTTTTATGCGGAAAATATGGCATGTGGACCACACGGGTAGGTGTAGGGGCGCCGCTATGTATGGTGGCGTCCGATGTTCACTTATGATTGAAAACGTCCATTGGTCACGGCCCACACACAGGGCGACGAGCGCTAGGCCGTAGAGTACGGCTCGGTCGAGTGATATCTATTCGTCGTGACCGAAGGAACCCCGAGATGACAAAAAAATCGAGGGCCCCACCACATACAAATGTAAAAATGGTTCATACTCGCACTAGTAGGGAAACTCCATCCAGTGGAAATTTACCATGGTTTGGCAACGTGCAAAAATTACTATGGCTTGGCTATGCAAAAGTACCTACAAGCCCAAAACAACATTTTATGCGGAAAATATGGCATGTGTGGACCACACGGGTAGGTGTAGGGGCGCCGCTATGTATGGTCGCATCCGATGTTCACTTACGATTACAAACGTCCATTGGTCATGGCCCACACCTATTAGGGCGACGAGCGCTAGGCCGTAGAGTACTGCTCGGTCGAGCGGATATCTATTCGTCATGACCGAAGGAACCGGATGACAAAAAAATCGAGGGCCCCACCACATAAAAATGTAAAAATGGTTCGTACTCGCACTAGTAGGGAAACTCCATCCATGGAAATTTACCATGGTTTGGCAAATGCAAAATTACTATGGCTTGGCTAAGCAAAAGTACCTACAAGCCCAAACGACGTTTATGCGGAAAATTTGGCATGTGTGGACCACACGGGTAGGTGTAGGGGCGCCGCTATGTATGGTCGCGTCCGATGTTTACTTACGATTGAAAACATCCATTGGTCACGGCCCACACCTATTAGTTTCCCTACTAGTGCGAGTACGAACCATTTTTACATTTTTATGTGGTGGGGCCCTCGATTTTTTTGTCATCTGGTTCCTTCGGTCACGACGAATAGATATCAGCTCGACCGAGCCGTACTCTACGGCCTAGCGCTCGTCGCCCTTATAGGTGTGGGCCATGACCAATGGATGTTTTCAATCGTAAGTGAACATCGGACGCGACCATACATAGCGGCGCCCCTACACCTACCCGTGTGGTCCACACATGCCATATTTTCCGCATAAAAACGTCGTTTTGGGCTTGTAGGTTCTTTTGCATAGCCAAGCCATAGTAATTTTTGCACGCTGCCAAACCATGGTAAATTTCCACGGATGGAGTTTCCCTACTAGTGCGAGTACGAACCATTTTTACATTTTTATGTGGTGGGGCCCTCGATTTTTTTGTCATCCGGTTCCTTCGGTCACGACGAATAGATATCGCTCGACCGAGCCGTACTCTACGGCCTAGCGCTCGTCGCCTCTAATAGGTGTGGGTCATGACCAATGGACGTTTGCAATCATAAGTGAACATCGGACGCGACCATACATAGCGGCGCCCCTACACCTACCCGTGTGGTCCACACATGCCATATTTTCCGCATAAAACATCGTTGTGGGCTTGTAGGTACTTTTGCATAGCCAAGCCATAGTAATTTTGCACGCTGCCAAACCATGGTAAATTTCCACGGATGGAGTTTCCCTACTAGTGCGAGTACGAACCATTTTTACATTTTTATGTGGTGGGGCCCTCGATTTTTTTGTCATCCGGTTCCTTCGGTCACGATGAATAGATATCGCCGACCGAGCCGTACTCTACGGCCTAGCGCTCATCGCCCTAATAGGTGTGGGCCATGACCAATGGACGTTTGTAATCGTAAGTGAACATCGGACGCGACCATACATAGCGGCGCCCTACACCTACCCGTGTGGTCCACACATGCCATATTTTCCGCATAAAATGTCGTTTTGGGCTTGTAGGTACTTTTGCATAGCCAAGCCATAGTAATTTTTGCACGTTGCCAAACCATGGTAAATTTCCACGGATGGAGTTTCCCTACTAGTGCGAGTACGAACCATTTTTACATTTTTATGTGGTGGGGCCCTCAATTTTTTTGTCATCCGGTTCCTTCGGTCACGACGAATAGATATCGCCGACCGAGCCGTACTCTACGGTCTAGCGCTCGTCGCCCTAATAGGTGTGGGCCGTGACCAATGGATGTTTGTAATCGTAAGTGAACATCGGACGCGACCATACATAGCGGTGCCCCTACACCTACCCGTGTGGTCCACACATGCCATATTTTCCGCATAAAACGTCGTTTTGGGCTTGTAGGTACTTTTGCTTAGCCAAGCCATAGTAATTTTGCACGCTGCCAAACCATGGTAAATTTCCACGGATGGAGTTTCCCTACTAGTGCGAGTACGAACCATTTTTACATTTTTATGTGGTGGGGCCCTCGATTTTTTTGTCATCCGGTTCCTTCGGTCACGACGAATAGATATCGCCTCGACCGAGCCATACTCTACGGCCTAGCGCCGTCGCCCTAATAGGTGTGGGCCATGACCAATGGACGTTTGCAATCGTAAGTGAACATCGGACGTGACCATACATAGCGGCGCCCTACACCTACCCGTGTGGTCCACACATGCCATATTTTCCGCATAAAACGTCGTTTTGGGCTTGTAGGTACTTTTGCATAGCCAAGCCATAGTAATTTTTGCACATTGCCAAACCATGGTAAATTTCCACGGATGGAGTTTCCCTACTAGTGCGAGTACGAACCATTTTAACATTTTTATGTGGTGGGGCCCTCGATTTTTTTGTCATCCGGTTCCTTCGGTCACGACGAATAGATATCGCCGAACGAGCCGTACTCTATGGCCTAGCGCTCGTCGCCTCTAATAGGTGTGGGCCGTGACCAATGGACGTTTTCAATCATAAGTGAACATCGGATGCGACCATACATTGCGGCGCCCCTACACCTACCCGTGTGGTCCACACATGCCATATTTTTCGCATAAAACGTCGTTTTGGGCTTGTAGGTACTTTTGCTTAGCCAAGCCATAGTAATTTTGCACGCTGCCAAACCATGGTAAATTTCCACGGATGGAGTTTCCCTACTAGTGCGAGTACGAACCATTTTTACATTTTTATGTGGTGGGGCCCTCGATTTTTTTGTCATCTGGTTCCTTCGGTCACGACGAATAGATATCAGCTCGACCGAGCCGTACTCTACGGCCTAGCGCTCGTCGCCCTAATAGGTGTGGGCCATGACCAATGTACGTTTGCAATCGTAAGTGAACATCAGACGCGACCATACATAGCGGCGCCCCTACACCTACCCGTGTGGTCCACACATGCCATATTTTCCGCATAAAACGTCGTTGTGGGCTTGTAGGTACTTTTGCTTAGCCAAGCCATAGTAATTTTGCACGCCAAACCATGGTAAATTTCCACGGATGGAGTTTCCCTACTAGTGCGAGTACGAACCATTTTTTCATTTTTATGTGGTGGGGCCCTCGATTTTTTTGTCATCCGGTTCCTTCGGTCACGACGAATAGATATCGGCCGACCGAGCCGTACTCTACGGCCTAGCGCTCAGCCTCTAATAGGTGTGGGCCGTGACCAATGGACGTTTGCAATCGTAAGTGAACATCGGACGCGACCATACATAGCGGCGCCCTACACCTACCCGTGTGGTCCACACATGCCATATTTTCCGCATAAAACGTCGTTGTGTGCTTGTAGGTACTTTTGCATAGCCAAGCCATAGTAATTTTGCACGCTGCCAAACCATGGTAAATTTCCGCGGATGGAGTTTCCCTACTAGTGTGAGTACGAACCATTTTTACATTTTTATGTGGTGGGGCCCTCGATTTTTTTGTCATCCGGTTCCTTCGGTCACGACGAATAGATATCGGCTCGGACCGAGCCGTACTCTACGGCCTAGCGCTCGTCGCCTAATAGGTGTGGGCCGTGACCAATGGACGTTTGTAATCGTAAGTGAACATCGGACGCGACCATACATAGCGGCGCCCTACACCTACCCGTGTGGTCCACACATGCCATATTTTCCGCATAAAACGTCGTTTTGGGCTTGTAGGTACTTTTGCTTAGCCAAGCCATAGTAATTTTGCACGCCGCCAAACCATGGTAAATTTCCACGGATGGAGTTTCCCTACTAGTGCGAGTACGAACCATTTTTACATTTTTATGTGGTGGGGCCCTCGATTTTTTTGTCATCCGGTTCCTTCGGTCACGACGAATAGATATCACTCAACCGAGCCGTACTCTACGGCCTAGCGCTCGTCGCCCTAATAGGTGTGGGCCGTGACCAATGGATGTTTGTAATTGTAAGTGAACATCGGACGCGACCATACATAGCGGCGCCCTACACCTACCCGTGTGGTCCACACATGCCATATTTTCCGCATAAAACGTCGTTTTGGGCTTGTAGGTACTTTTGCATAGCCAAGCCATAGTAATTTTGCACGCCGCCAAACCATGGTAAATTTCCACGGATGGAGTTTCCCTACTAGTGCGAGTACGAACCATTTTTACATTTTTATGTGGTGGGGCCCTCAATTTTTTTTGTCATCCGGTTCCTTCGGTCACGACGAATAGATATCGCTCGACCGAGCCGTATTCTACGGCCTAGCGCTGTCGCCCTAATAGGTGTGGGCCGTGACCAATGGACGTTTGTAATCGTAAGTGAACATCGGACGCGACCATACATAGCGGCGCCCCTACACCTACCCATGTGGTCCACACATGCCATATTTTCCGCATAAAACGTCGTTTTGGGCTTGTACGTACTTTTGCATAGCCAAGCCATAGTAATTTTGCACGCTGCTAAACCATGGTAAATTTCCACGGATGGAGTTTCCCTACTAGTGCGAGTATGAACCATTTTTACATTTTTATGTGGTGGGGCCCTCGATTTTTTTGTCATCCGGTTCCTTCGGTCACGACGAATAGATATCGCTCGACCGAGCCGTACTCTACGGCCTAGCGCTCGTCGCCTCTAATAGGTGTGGGCCGTGACCAATGGACGTTTGCAATCGTAAGTGAACATCGGACGCGACCATACATAGCGGCGCCCTACACCTACCCGTGTGGTCCACACATGCCATATTTTCCGCATAAAACGTCGTTTTGGGCTTGTAGGTACTTTTGCATAGCCAAGCCATAGTAATTTTTGCATGTTGCCAAACCATGGTAAATTTCCACGGATGGAGTTTCCCTACTAGTGCGAGTACGAACCATTTTTACATTTTTATGTGGTGGGGCCCTCGATTTTTTTGTCATCCGGTTCCTTCGGTCACGACGAATATATATCAGCTCGACCGAGCCGTACTCTACGGCCTAGCGCTCGTCGCCCTAATAGGTGTGGGCCGTGACCAATGGACGTTTGCAATCGTAAGTGAACATCGGACGCGACCATACATAGCGGCGCCCCTACACCTACCCGTGTGGTCCACACATGCCATATTTTCCGCATAAAACATTGTTTTGGGCTTGTAGGTACTTCTGCATAGCCAAGCCATAGTAATTTTGCACGCTGCCAAACCATGGTAAATTTCCACGGATGGAGTTTCCCTACTAGTGCGAGTATGAACCATTTTTACATTTTTAAGTGGTGGGGCCCTCGATTTTTTTGTCATCCGGTTCCTTCGGTCATGACGAATAGATATCAGCTCGACCGAGCCGTACTCTATGGCGTAGCTCTCGTCGCCCTAATAGGTGTGGGCCGTGACCAATGGACGTTTGTAATCGTAAGTGAACATCGGACGCGACCATACATAGCGGCGCCCTACACCTACCCGTGTGGTCCACACATGCCATATTTTCCGCATAAAACGTCGTTTTGGGCTTGTAGGTACTTTTGCATAGCCAAGCCATAGTAATTTTTGCACGTTGCCAAACCATGGTAAATTTCCACGGATGGAGTTTCCCTACTAGTGCGAGTACGAACCATTTTTACATTTTTATGTGGTGGGGCCCTCGATTTTTTTGTCATCTGGTTCCTTCGGTCACGACGAATAGATATCGCCGACCGAGCCGTACTCTACGGCCTAGCGCTCGCCGCCCTAATAGGTGTGGGCCGTGACCAATGGACGTTTGCAATCGTAATTGAACATCGGACGCGACCATACATAGCGGCGCCCCTACACCTACCCGTGTGGTCCACACATGCCATATTTTCCGCATAAAACGTCGTTTTGGGCTTGTAGGTACTTTTGCATAGCCAAACCATGGTAAATTTCCACGGATGGAGTTTCCCTACTAGTGCGAGTACGAACCATTTTTACATTTTTATGTGGTGGGGCCCTCAATTTTTTTGTCATCTGGTTCCTTCGGTCACGACGAATAGATATCAGCTCGACCGAGCCGTACTCTACGGCCTAGCGCTCGTCGCTCTAATAGGTGTGGGCCGTGACCAATGGACATTTGCAATCGTAAGTGAACATCGGACGTGACCATACATAGCGGCGCCCTACACCTACCCGTGTGGTCCACACATGCCATAATTTCCGCATAAAACGTCGTTTTGGGCTTGTAGGTACTTTTGCTTAGCCAAGCCATAGTAATTTTTGCACGCTGCCAAACCATGGTAAATTTCCATGGATGGAGTTTCCCTACTAGTGCGAGTATGAACCATTTTTACATTTTTATGTGGTGGGGCCCTCGATTTTTTTGTCATCCGGTTCCTTCGGTCATGACGAATAGATATCAGCTCGACCGAGCCGTACTCTACGGCCTAGCGCTCGTCGCCCTAATAGGTGTGGGCCGTGACCAATGGACGTTTGTAATCGTAAGTGAACATCGGACGCGACCATACATAGCGGCGCCCCTACACCTACCCGTGTGGTCCACACATGCCATATTTTCCGCATAAAATGTCGTTTTGGGCTTGTAGGTACTTTTGCATAGCCAAGCCGTAGTAATTTTTGCACGTTGCCAAACCATGGTAAATTTCCACGGATGGAGTTTCCCTACTAGTGCGAGTACGAACCATTTTTACATTTTTATGTGGTGGGGCCCTCGATTTTTTTGTCATCCAGTTCCTTCGGTCACGACGAATAGATATCGCCGACCGAGCCGTCCTCTACGGCCTAGCGCTCGTCGCCCTAATAGGTGTGGGCCGTGACCAATGGACGTTTGCAATCGTAAGTGAACATCGGACGCTACCATACATAGCGGCGCCCCTACACCTACCGTGTGGTCCACACATGCCATATTTTCCGCATAAAACGTGATTTTGGGCTTGTAGGTACTTTTGCATAGCCAAACCATGGTAAATTTCCACGGATGGTGTTTCCCTACTAGTGCGAGTACGATCCATTTTTAAATTTTTATGTGGTGGGGCCCTCGATTTTTTTGTCATCTGGTTCCTTTGGTCACGACGAATAGATATCAGCTCGACCGAGCCGTACTCTACGGCCTAGCGCTCGTCGCCCTAATAGGTGTGGGCCGTGACCAATGGACGTTTGCAATCGTAAGTGAACATCGGACGTGACCATACATAGCGGCGCCCCTACACCTACCCGTGTGGTCCACACATGCCATATTTTCCGCATAAAACATCGTTTTGGGCTTGTAGGTACTTTTGCTTAGCCAAGCCATAGTAATTTTTGCACACTGCCAAACCATGGTAAATTTCCACGGATGGAGTTTCCCTAGTAGTGCGAGTACGAACCATTTTTACATTTTTATGTGGTGGGGCCCTCGATTTTTTTGTCATCTGGTTCCTTCGGTCACGACGAATAGATATCAGCTCGACCGAGCCGTACTCTACGGCCTAGCGCTCGTCGCCCTAATAGGTGTGGGCCGTGACCAATGGATGTTTGCAATCGTAAGTGAACATCGGACGCGACCATACATAGCGGCGCCCTACACCTACCCGTGTGGTCCACACATGCCATATTTTCCGCATAAAACGTCGTTTTGGGCTTGTAGGTACTTTTGCATAGCCAAGCCATAGTAATTTTTGCACGTTGCCAAACCATTGTAAATTTCCACGGATGGAGTTTCCCTACTAGTGCGAGTACGAACCATTTTTACATTTTTATGTGGTGGGGCCCTCGATTTTTTTATCATCTGGTTCCTTCGGTCACGACGAATAGATATCAGCTCGACCGAGCCGTACTCTACGGCCTAGCGCTCGTCGCCCTAATAGGTGTGGGCCGTGACCAATGGACGTTTGCAATCGTAAGTGAACATCGGACGCGACCATACATAGCAGCGCCCCTACACCTACCCGTGTGGTCCACACATGCCATATTTTCCGCATAAAACGTCGTTTTGGGCTTGTAGGTACTTTTGCATAGCCAAACCATTGTAAATTTCCACGGATGGTGTTTCCCTACTAGTGCGAGTACGATCCATTTTTAAATTTTTATGTGGTGGGGCCCTCGATTTTTTTGTCATCTGGTTCCTTCGGTCACGACGAATAGATATCAGCTCGACCGAGCCGTACTCTACGGCCTAGCGCTCGTCGCCCTAATAGGTGTGGGCCATGACCAATGGACGTTTGCAATCGTAAGTGAACATCGGACGTGACCATACATAGCGGCGCCCTACACCTACCCGTGTGGTCCACACATGCCATATTTTTCGCATAAAACGTCGTTTTGGGCTTGTAGGTACTTTTGCTTAGCCAAGCCATAGTAATTTTTGCACACCGCCAAACCATGGTAAATTTCCACGGATGGAGTTTCCCTACTAGTGCGAGTACGAACCATTTTTATATTTTTATGTGGTGGGGCCCTCGATTTTTTTGTCATTTGGTTCCTTCGGTCACGACGAATAGATATCGCCGACCGAGCCGTACTCTACGGCCTAGCGCTCGTCGCCTAATAGGTGTGGGCCGTGACCAATGGACGTTTGCAATCGTAAGTGAACATCGACATGACCATACATAGCGGCGCCCCTACACCTACCCGTGTGGTCCACACATGCCATATTTTCCGCATAAAACGTCGTTTTGGGCTTGTAGGTACTTTTGCTTAGCCAAGCCATAGTAATTTTTGCACGTTGCCAAACCATGGTAAATTTCCACGGATGGAGTTTCCCTACTAGTGCGAGTACGAACCATTTTTACATTTTTATGTGGTGGGGCCCTCGATTTTTTTGTCATCCGGTTCCTTCGGTCACGACGAATAGATATCACTCGACCGAGCCGTACTCTACGGCCTAGCGCTCGTCGCCCTAATAGGTGTGGGCCGTGACCAATGGACGTTTGCAATCGTAAGTGAACATCGGACGTGACCATACATAGCGGCGCCCTACACCTACCCGTGTGGTCCACACATGCCATATTTTCCGCATAAAACGTCGTTTTGGGCTTGTAGGTACTTTTGCTTAGCCAAGCCATAGTAATTTTTGCACGCTGCCAAACCATGGTAAATTTCCATGGATGGAGTTTCCCTACTAGTGCGAGTATGAACCATTTTTACATTTTTATGTGGTGGGGCCCTCGATTTTTTTGTCATCCGGTTCCTTCGGTCATGACGAATAGATATCGCCGACCGAGCCGTACTCTACGGCCTAGCGCTCGTCGCCCTAATAGGTGTGGGCCGTGACCAATGGACGTTTGTAATCGTAAGTGAACATCGGACGCGACCATACATAGCGGCGCCCCACACCTACCCGTGTGGTCCACACATGCCATATTTTCCGCATAAAATGTCGTTTTGGGCTTGTAGGTACTTTTGCATAGCCAAGCCGTAGTAATTTTTGCACGTTGCCAAACCATGGTAAATTTCCACGGATGGAGTTTCCCTACTAGTGCGAGTACGAACCATTTTTACATTTTTATGTGGTGGGGCCCTCGATTTTTTTGTCATCCGGTTCCTTCGGTCACGACGAATAGATATCGGCTCGACCGAGCCGTACTCTACGGCCTAGCGCTCGTCGCCTCTAATAGGTGTGGGCCGTGACCAATGGACGTTTGCAATCGTAAGTGAACATCGGACGCGACCATACATAGCGGCGCCCTACACCTACCGTGTGGTCCACACATGCCATATTTTCCGCATAAAACGTGATTTTGGGCTTGTAGGTACTTTTGCATAGCCAAACCATGGTAAATTTCCACGGATGGTGTTTCCCTACTAGTGCGAGTACGATCCATTTTTAAATTTTTATGTGGTGGGGCCCTCGATTTTTTTGTCATCTCGGTTCCTTTGGTCACGACGAATAGATATCACTCGGCCGAGCCGTACTCTACGGCCTAGCGCTCGTCGCCCTAATAGGTGTGGGCCGTGACCAATGGACGTTTGCAATCGTAAGTGAACATCGGACGTGACCATACATAGCGGCGCCCCTACACCTACCCGTGTGGTCCACACATGCCATATTTTCCGCATAAAACATCGTTTTGGGCTTGTAGGTACTTTTGCTTAGCCAAGCCATAGTAATTTTTGCACACTGCCAAACCATGGTAAATTTCCACGGATGGAGTTTCCCTACTAGTGCGAGTACGAACCATTTTTACATTTTTATGTGGTGGGGCCCTCGATTTTTTTGTCATCTGGTTCCTTCGGTCACGACGAATAGATATCAGCTCGACCGAGCCGTACTCTACGGCCTAGCGCTCGTCGCCCTAATAGGTGTGGGCCGTGACCAATGGATGTTTGCAATCGTAAGTGAACATCGGACGCGACCATACATAGCGGCGCCCCTACACCTACCCGTGTGGTCCACACATGCCATATTTTCCGCATAAAACGTCGTTTTGGGCTTGTAGGTACTTTTGCATAGCCAAGCCATAGTAATTTTTGCACGTTGCCAAACCATGGTAAATTTCCACGGATGGAGTTTCCCTACTAGTGCGAGTACGAACCATTTTTACATTTTTATGTGGTGGGGCCCTCGATTTTTTTGTCATCCGGTTCCTTCGGTCACGACGAATAGATATCAGCCGACCGAGCCGTACTCTACGGCCTAGCGCTCGTCGCCCTAATAGGTGTGGGCCGTGACCAATGGACGTTTGTAATCGTAAGTGAACATCGGACGCGACCATACATAGCGGCGCCCTACACCTACCCGTGTGGTCCACACATGCCATATTTTCCGCATAAAATGTCGTTTTGGGCTTGTAGGTACTTTTGCATAGCCAAGCCGTAGTAATTTTTGCACGTTGCCAAACCATGGTAAATTTCCACGGATGGAGTTTCCCTACTAGTGCGAGTACGAACCATTTTTACATTTTTATGTGGTGGGGCCCTCGATTTTTTTGTCATCCGGTTCCTTCGGTCACGACGAATAGATATCGGCTCGACCGAGCCGTACTCTACGGCCTAGCGCTCGTCGCCCTAATAGGTGTGGGCCGTGACCAATGGACGTTTGCAATCGTAAGTGAACATCGGACGCTACCATACATAGCGGCGCCCTACACCTACCGTGTGGTCCACACATGCCATATTTTCCGCATAAAACGTGATTTTGGGCTTGTAGGTACTTTTGCATAGCCAAACCATGGTAAATTTCCACGGATGGTGTTTCCCTACTAGTGCGAGTACGATCCATTTTTAAATTTTTATGTGGTGGGGCCCTCGATTTTTTTGTCATCTGGTTCCTTTGGTCACGACGAATAGATATCGCCGACCGAGCCGTACTCTACGGCCTAGCGCTCGTCGCCCTAATAGGTGTGGGCCGTGACCAATGGACGTTTGCAATCGTAAGTGAACATCGGACGTGACCATACATAGCGGCGCCCTACACCTACCCGTGTGGTCCACACATGCCATATTTTCCGCATAAAACATCGTTTTGGGCTTGTAGGTACTTTTGCTTAGCCAAGCCATAGTAATTTTTGCACCTTTGCCAAACCATGGTAAATTTCCACGGATGGAGTTTCCCTAGTAGTGCGAGTACGAACCATTTTTACATTTTTATGTGGTGGGGCCCTCGATTTTTTTGTCATCTGGTTCCTTCGGTCACGACGAATAGATATCATCTCGACCGAGCCGTACTCTACGGCCTAGCGCTCGTCGCCCTAATAGGTGTGGGCCGTGACCAATGGATGTTTGCAATCGTAAGTGAACATCGGACGCGACCATACATAGCGGCGCCCTACACCTACCCGTGTGGTCCACACATGCCATATTTTCCGCATAAAACGTCGTTTTGGGCTTGTAGGTACTTTTGCATAGCCAAGCCATAGTAATTTTTGCACGTTGCCAAACCATTGTAAATTTCCACGGATGGAGTTTCCCTACTAGTGCGAGTACGAACCATTTTTACATTTTTATGTGGTGGGGCCCTCGATTTTTTTATCATCCGGTTCCTTCGGTCACGACGAATAGATATCGCTCGACCGAGCCGTACTCTACGGCCTAGCGCTCGTCGCCCTAATAGGTGTGGGCCGTGACCAATGGACGTTTGCAATCGTAAGTGAACATCGGACGCGACCATACATAGCGCCGCCCTACACCTACCCGTGTGGTCCACACATGCCATATTTTCCGCATAAAACGTCGTTTTGGGCTTGTAGGTACTTTTGCATAGCCAAACCATTGTAAATTTCCACGGATGGTGTTTCCCTACTAGTGCGAGTACGAACCATTTTTAAATTTTTATGTGGTGGGGCCCTCGATTTTTTTGTCATCTGGTTCCTTCGGTCACGACGAATAGATATCAGCTCGACCGAGCCGTACTCTACGGCCTAGGGCGGGCCATGACCAATGGACGTTTGCAATCGTAAGTGAACATCGGACGTGACCATACATAGCGGCGCCCCTACACCTACCCGTGTGGTCCACACATGCCATATTTTTCGCATAAAACGTCGTTTTGGGCTTGTAGGTACTTTTGCTTAGCCAAGCCATAGTAATTTTTGCACACTGCCAAACCATGGTAAATTTCCACGGATGGAGTTTCCCTACTAGTGCGAGTACGAACCATTTTTATATTTTTATGTGGTGGGGCCCTCGATTTTTTTGTCATTTGGTTCCTTCGGTCACGACGAATAGATATCAGCTCGACCGAGCCGTACTCTACGGCCTAGCGCTCGTCGCCCTAATAGGTGTGGGCCGTGACCAATGGACGTTTGCAATCGTAAGTGAACATCAGACATGACCATACATAGCGGCGCCCCTACACCTACCCGTGTGGTCCACACATGCCATATTTTCCGCATAAAACGTCGTTTTGGGCTTGTAGGTACTTTTGCTTAGCCAAGCCATAGTAATTTTTGCACGTTGCCAAACCATGGTAAATTTCCACGGATGGAGTTTCCCTACTAGTGCGAGTACGAACCATTTTTACATTTTTATGTGGTGGGGCCCTCGATTTTTTTGTCATCTGGTTCCTTCGGTCACGACGAATAGATATCAGCTCGACCGAGCCGTACTCTACGGCCTAGCGCTCGTCGCCCTAATAGGTGTGGGCCGTGACCAATGGACGTTTGCAATCGTAAGTGAACATCGGACGTGACCATACATAGCGGCGCCCCTACACCTACCCGTGTGGTCCACACATGCCATATTTTCCGCATAAAACGTCGTTTTGGGCTTGTAGGTACTTTTGCTTAGCCAAGCCATAGTAATTTTTGCACGTTGCCAAACCATGGTAAATTTCCATGGATGGAGTTTCCCTACTAGTGCGAGTATGAACCATTTTTACATTTTTATGTGGTGGGGCCCTCGATTTTTTTGTCATCCGGTTCCTTCGGTCATGACGAATAGATATCATCCGACCGAGCCGTACTCTACGGCCTAGCGCTCGTCGCCCTAATAGGTGTGGGCCGTGACCAATGGACGTTTGTAATCGTAAGTGAACATCGGACGCGACCATACATAGCGGCGCCCCTACACCTACCCGTGTGGTCCACACATGCCAAATTTTCCGCATAAAATGTCGTTTTGGGCTTGTAGGTACTTTTGCATAGCCAAGCCGTAGTAATTTTTGCACGTTGCCAAACCATGGTAAATTTCCACGGATGGAGTTTCCCTACTAGTGCGAGTACGAACCATTTTTACATTTTTATGTGGTGGGGCCCTCGATTTTTTTGTCATCCGGTTCCTTCGGTCACGACGAATAGATATCATCGACCGAGCCGTACTCTACGGCCTAGCGCTCGTCGCCCTAATAGGTGTGGGCCGTGACCAATGGACGTTTGCAATCGTAAGTGAACATCGGACGCGACCATACATAGCGGCGCCCTACACCTACCGTGTGGTCCACACATGCCATATTTTCCGCATAAAACGTGATTTTGGGCTTGTAGGTACTTTTGCATAGCCAAACCATGGTAAATTTCCACGGATGGTGTTTCCCTACTAGTGCGAGTACGATCCATTTTTAAATTTTTATGTGGTGGGGCCCTCGATTTTTTTGTCATCTGGTTCCTTTGGTCACGACGAATAGATATCATCTCGACCGAGCAGTACTCTACGGCCTAGCGCTCGTCGCCCTAATAGGTGTGGGCCGTGACCAATGGACGTTTGCAATCGTAAGTGAACATCGGACGTGACCATACATAGCGGCGCCCCTACACCTACCCGTGTGGTCCACACATGCCATATTTTCCGCATAAAACATCGTTTTGGGCTTGTAGGTACTTTTGCTTAGCCAAGCCATAGTAATTTTTGCACACCGCCAAACCATGGTAAATTTCCACGGATGGAGTTTCCCTACTAGTGCGAGTACGAACCATTTTTACATTTTTATGTGGTGGGGCCCTCGATTTTTTTGTCATCCGGTTCCTTCGGTCACGACGAATAGATATCGCTCGACCGAGCCGTACTCTACGGCCTAGCGCTCGTCGTCGCCCTAATAGGTGTGGGCCGTGACCAATGGATGTTTGCAATCGTAAGTGAACATCGGACGCGACCATACATAGCGGCGCCCTACACCTACCCGTGTGGTCCACACATGCCATATTTTCCGCATAAAACGTCGTTTTGGGCTTGTAGGTACTTTTGCATAGCCAAGCCATAGTAATTTTTGCACGTTGCCAAACCATGGTAAATTTCCACGGATGGAGTTTCCCTACTAGTGCGAGTACGAACCATTTTTACATTTTTATGTGGTGGGGCCCTCGATTTTTTTGTCATCCGGTTCCTTCGGTCACGACGAATAGATATCATCTCGACCGAGCCGTACTCTACGGCCTAGCGCTCGTCGCCCTAATAGGTGTGGGCCGTGACCAATGGACGTTTGCAATCGTAAGTGAACATCGGACGCGACCATACATAGCGGCGCCCCTACACCTACCCGTGTGGTCCACACATGCCATATTTTCCGCATAAAACGTCGTTTTGGGCTTGTAGGTACTTTTGCATAGCCAAACCATGGTAAATTTCCACGGATGGTGTTTCCCTACTAGTGCGAGTACGATCCATTTTTAAATTTTTATGTGGTGGGGCCCTTGATTTTTTTGTCATCTGGTTCCTTCGGTCACGACGAATAGATATCAGCTCGACCGAGCCGTACTCTACGGCCTAGCGCTCGTCGCCCTAATAGGTGTGGGCCGTGACCAATGGACGTTTGCAATCGTAAGTGAACATCGGACGTGACCATACATAGCGGCGCCCCTACACCTACCCGTGTGGTCCACACATGCCATATTTTTCGCATAAAACGTCGTTTTGGGCTTGTAGGTACTTTTGCTTAGCCAAGCCATAGTAATTTTTGCACACTGCCAAACCATGGTAAATTTCCACGGATGGAGTTTCCCTACTAGTGCGAGTACGAACCATTTTTATATTTTTATGTGGTGGGGCCCTCGATTTTTTTGTCATCCGGTTCCTTCGGTCCACGACGAATAGATATCGCCTCGACCGAGCCGTACTCTACGGCCTAGCGCTCGTCGCCCTAATAGGTGTGGGCCATGACCAATGGACGTTTGCAATCGTAAGTGAACATCGCACATGACCATACATAGCGGCGCCCCTACACCTACCCGTGTGGTCCACACATGCCATATTTTCCGCATAAAACGTCGTTTTGGGCTTGTAGGTACTTTTGCTTAGCCAAGCCATAGTAATTTTTGCACGTTGCCAAACCATGGTAAATTTCCACGGATGGAGTTTCCCTACTAGTGCGAGTACGAACCATTTTTACATTTTTATGTGGTGGGGCCCTCGATTTTTTTTGTCATCCGGTTCCTTCGGTCACGACGAATAGATATCAGCTCGACCGAGCCGTACTCTACGGCCTAGCGCTCGTCGCCCTAATAGGTGTGGGCCGTGACCAATGGACGTTTGCAATCGTAAGTGAACATCGGACGTGACCATACATAGCGGCGCCCTACACCTACCCGTGTGGTCCACACATGCCATATTTTCCGCATAAAACGTCGTTTTGGGCTTGTAGGTACTTTTGCTTAGCCAAGCCATAGTAATTTTTGCACACTGCCAAACCATGGTAAATTTCCACGGATGGAGTTTCCCTACTAGTGCGAGTACGAACCATTTTTACATTTTTATGTGGTGGGGCCCTCGATTTTTTTGTCATCTGGTTCCTTCGGTCACGACGAATTGATATCAGCTCGACCGAGCCGTACTCTACGGCCTAGCGCTCGTCGCCCTAATAGGTGTGGGCCGTGACCAATGGACGTTTTCAATCGTAAGTGAACATCGGACGCGACCATACATAGCGGCGCCCCTACACCTACCCGTGTGGTCCACACATGCCATATTTTCCGCATAAAACGTTGTTTTGGGCTTGTAGGTACTTTTGCATAGCCAAGCCATAGTAATTTTGCACGCTGCCAAACCATGGTAAATTTCCATGGATGGAGTTTCCCTACTAGTGCGAGTACGAACCATTTTTACATTTTTATGTGGTGGGGCCCTCGATTTTTTTGTCATCTGGTTCCTTCGGTCACGACGAATAGATATCGCCGACCGAGCCGTACTCTACGGCCTAGCGCTCGCCGCCCTAATAGGTGTGGGCCGTGACCAATGGACGTTTGCAATCGTAAGTGAACATCGGACGCGACCATACATAGCGGCGCCCCTACACCTACCCGTGTGGTCCACACATGCCATATTTTCCGCATAAAACGTCATTTTGGGCTTGTAGGTACTTTTGCATAGCCAAACCATGGTAAATTTCCACGGATGGAGTTTCCCTACTAGTGCGAGTACGAACCATTTTTAAATTTTTATGTGGTGGGGCCCTCGATTTTTTTGTCATCTGGTTCCTTCGGTCACGACGAATAGATATCAGCTCGACCGAGCCGTACTCTACGGCCTAGCGCTCGTCGCCCTAATAGGTGTGGGCCGTGACCAATGGACGTTTGCAATCGTAAGTGAACATCGGACGTGACCATACATAGCGGCGCCCCTACACCTACCCGTGTGGTCCACACATGCCATATTTTCCGCATAAAACGTCGTTTTGGGCTTGTAGGTACTTTTGCTTAGCCAAGCCATAGTAATTTTTGCACGCTGCCAAACCATGGTAAATTTCCACGGATGGAGTTCCCTACTAGTGCGAGTACGAACCATTTTTACATTTTTATGTGGTGGGGCCCTCGATTTTTTTGTCATCTGGTTCCTTCGGTCACGACGAATAGATATCGCCTCGACCGAGCCGTACTCTACGGCCTAGCGCTCGTCGCCCTAATAGGTGTGGGCCGTGACCAATGGACGTTTTCAATCGTAAGTGAACATCGGACGCGACCATACATAGCGGCGCCCCTACACCTTCCCGTGTGGTCCACACATGCCATATTTTCCGCATAAAACGTCATTTTGGGCTTGTAGGTACTTTTGCATAGCCAAGCCATAGTAATTTTGCACGCTGCCAAACCATGGTAAATTTCCACGGATGGAGTTTCCCTACTAGTGCGAGTACGAACCATTTTTACATTTTTATGTGGTGGGGCCCTCGATTTTTTTGTCATCCGGTTCCTTCGGTCATGACGAATAGATATCCGCTCGACCGAGCAGTACTCTACGGACTAGAGCTCGTCTCCCTAATAGGTGTGGGCCATGACCAATGGACGTTTGTAATCATAAGTGAACATCGGACGCGACCATACATAGCGGCGCCCCTACACCTACCCGTGTGGTCCACACATGCCATATTTTCCGCATAAAATGTCGTTTTGGGCTTCTAGGTACTTTTGCATAGCCAAGCCATAGTAATTTTTGCACGCTGCCAAACCATGGAAAATTTCCACGGATGGAGTTTCCCTACTAGTGCGAGTACGAACCATTTTTTACATTTTTATGTGGTGGGGCCCTCAATTTTTTGTCATCTGGTTCCTTCGGTCACGACGAATAGATATCGCACGCCGACCGAGCCGTACTCTACGGCCTAGCGCTCGTCGCCCTAATAGGTGTGGGCCGTGACCAATGGACGTTTGCAATCGTAAGTGAACATCGGACGCGACCATACATAGCGGCGCCCCTACACCTACCCGTGTGGTCCACACATGCCATATTTTCCGCATAAAACGTCGTTTTGGGCTTGTAGGTACTTTTGCATAGCCAAGCCATAGTAATTTTTGCACGTTGCCAAACCATGGTAAATTTCCACGGATGGAGTTTCCCTACTAGTGCGAGTACGAACCATTTTTACATTTTTATGTGGTGGGGCCCTCGATTTTTTTGTCATCCGGTTCCTTCGGTCATGACGAATAGATATCGCCGACCGAGCCGTACTCTACGGCCTAGCGCGTCGCCCTAATAGGTGTGGGCCGTGACCAATGGACGCTTGCAATCGTAAGTGAACCTCGGACGCGACCATACATAGCGGCGCCCCTACACCTACCCGTGTGGTCCACACATGCCATATTTTTCGCATAAAACGTCGTTGTGGGCTTGTAGGTAATTTTGCATAGCCAAGCCATGGTAATTTTGCACGCTGCCAAACCATGGTAAATTTCCATGGATGGAGTTTCCCTACTAGTGCGAGTACGAACCATTTTTACATTTTTATGTGGTGGGGCCCTCGATTTTTTTGTCATCTGGTTCCTTCGGTCACGACGAATAGATATC